>CABHPP010100574.1:98634-126250 GCA_902168425.1 Peromyscus attwateri
CCCACCTCCTCCAAGGCAAGGTCTCCCCTGGGGAGTCAGCCCAGCCTGGTAGATTCAGTTGAGGCAGGTCCAGTCCCCTCCTCCCTACACCAAGGCCTGGAGAGATGGTTCAGTGGTTAAGAGCACCTAACTGCTCTTCCAGAGGTCCTGAGTTCAATTCCCAGTACCCACATGGTGGCTCACAACCATCTGTAATGGAATCAGATTCCTTCTGGTGTGCTTCACAGAGCACTCATAATCATAAGATACATGGATAAACAAATCTTAAAAAAAATTCATAGGGGCTAGAGAGATGGCTCAGTGGTTAAGTAAGTACTTTTTAAAAGAAGTCTCATTATAGAGTTCTTTATGGCACAAATAAGAGTTGAATGAATGTGAATTATAGGTGCCACATATAGCCCGTATTAGTATTTTATTAGCATGAAGCTAAACATTTCACAGAAAACAGTTTACGAAGGTAGATACTAACTTAAGTTCTAACCGTGGAAGAAGCTCAAGACTGAATTGTGCTAACTGCTCTTGTAAGGATGCTGACATGGGCCACACTGCTGCATAGGCACCAATACTGACTTCAGAATCCAGTGATCTCACTGTCCTGTTTATTATTTGTAACTTTGTTCATTCCATCACATTCTGACTCCGATTGGTAGTGTCTGATCCATCCATCTGTGGGTGAAAAATTAATATCTGTGCCTGAGCCCATCAGTGCTTTTTAAGGGCAGGAACTTGCTTCAGTTAGCAGTGTGTAGTCACACATACACACACACACACACACACACACACACACACACACACACACACGTTTATTAGATATATGATGAAGGAATAAATTAAAATACAAAGCACATGAAATACTTGAAAATGTATTTTTAGGCCATCAGTGTTTATTCCTAATGCTGAATGGGTAATTCTGACTGGTCCTAGATTGACAAATAAGGCTTACAACTAAGGCCAAAGTGATGCAAAAGCCCCCCTACCTTAGAGGAAGCCACCAATCAAACGGGGCCGAACTGCTGCCCAGAGTTTACCATGAGGTTTTAGAATAAGCCCCACCACTCCCAAATGATAACCCTAACCGACCTAAGAGGGTCAAGGTGAATCGGGATCACTGGGGTCCAGTGTTTTTCCTAACAGCTTCCTCATTCAAGTCAAGCTGGAAGCACCAAGATAACCCATTATCGATAATACCCTTACAGGAAAGGGAGACTGGCATCTCACCTTCTAGTTGGAATCTGCAAACCTGTTGTGGAATTGCCAATGTGGTAAAATTTCAATTCCTTTATTACTGAATATAAAAGCTTAATGGAACAAGCTGCAAGGCAGAATTGGTAGAACCATAGAGACAGCACAGCCTTCAGAGAGAACAGGGGTTAACCCTCACATTTCCCTTAGGCACCCAGTCATTTTTGAGCTCTAGAATAGAACATCACTGCTTCCCATAGGTCACATGAAGAAATAAGGATGAAGGAGGAGATCAAAGTTTCTGCTCAGCATTCCTGTGGAGGGCTAGGGATTTGAACTGATGGCCATAAAAGAGAAGGAGCTGAGCCTTCTGAAGAAGGCTTCAGTGATAAAGGGAACAGTAAAACCGTCCACGTGAAAGCCACACCATTGTGAGGCAGTTCTCAGCAGAACCAGGCTGTACCACACAGTAAGACCTGTCTTGAGATAGTCAGGCTTGGCGATGGCCTATGTCTTGTTGTTTCCCCACCCCCCACCCCCCCACCCCCCCACCCCCCCGAGACAGGGTCTCTCTGTGTAGCTTTGCACCTTTCCTAGAACTCGCTTTGTAGACCAGGCTAGCCTCGAACTCACAGAGATCCACCTGGCTCTGCCTCCCGAGTGCTGGGATTAAAGGCGTGCGCCACCACCGCCCAGCTCCTATGTCTCCTCTTTGGTGCACCCTGCCTCTGTAGGAGCCAGACCTAGGACAGGAGAAATAGTATTAACTCTCTTAGGCCATCGGTATTTTGTCTTGAGATTTAAAGTAGAAATGGACCAGGGGAGATTTGAGTCAAATTTGAGATTAAAATTTTTAAGTAGTTGGATTTTTACTTAACCAAAATGACCAAAAAGTTTTAGCATTTGTCCAAATTTATAATGAACAGTATAAATTAACTGCTCTCTGCGTTTAGTGTTATGCTATAGAAATACTGCATGTGACACCTATTATTTATACATTTGTTTGTCTGTTTGCCTTATAAAAGTTGATTCTGAAAGTGTAATTCTGGACTGAAAGTGAATTAGTGCTAAGAAACTTAGAGAAAATTCAGGCTAGTTACATGCTATCGTTTGTGGTTTAATTATTCTGGAATTTTAAAAATGATCACATCGCTTTTAACAAGCTACAACTTTTAAAATAGGATACGTATGGGATTTTTTCACTGCAGTCTCTGCTTCATAACTAAAATAGTATAACAGGACCATGCATATCAATTTAGCTATTAACAATTAAACACATATTCTCTAAAGCCAACTGAATATTCCTTTAAAGTCAACGTTATACTTTAGGAAGAACTTGGCTATATTAGTATCCTACAGAAGCATGAAATAATGAAACTGGCTTCTTCCTAGAAGGGCTTCGTCCTTGAGGACTTTGGTTCAGCTCCATGTTTTGTTCAGAGGGACAGCATATTTCCGTGGGAAGTAAGTGGAATCCGTGTGTTTGTGTATTTCTGAAAGTCAGTTTTAGGAAGCATCTTAATTTATGCAAAAATTCTTAGAAGAAGTTTCCTAAATGCGGAGGAGCAAGCACTCCTCAGGAGGCGTCAGTTCCCACCATTACCAGGTTCTGCGTGGATGCACTTAGTGCCTCGGGTGTGGGCTGCACCATAACTTTCCTGTGGAGGAAAACACTCTCAGATAGTTCAGTGTGGCTATATATTTTTCTTTGTAGAATACAAACATATTTTATTTACTTTTTTACATATTTACTAAAAAGGATCACAAATATACAATATGTGCAGTAAGACGATTCAGTATTTTATTGCATACATAAAAAGTTGCATAAATACTGAATTATTAGGCATTGCATTTGAAATAACTAAAACTCACATATGAACAAGCAGTTATCTTACTAGATGTTTTAATAGGAAATAATTTTTCTTAATTAATTAATTTCCCAGAACAATAGGAACTGTTAATATGTCAACATTGAGTTAGAATGTTACATTTTTCATATTTTCTTGAAATTACATGGTTTAAGTATAAATTAGTATTTCGTATTTTGCTTTTAGAAGTCTTTTTCTAGAATGACATACTAACAACTGAACATTTTGAGTTTTTAATGTTTCCTTTTTCCAAAAGAATTTCAGGTATCACTCTGTATCATTGCTCCTGACTTTAGGCAGACACTTGGAAACTAGCCTTACGTTATCTCTCGTCCTTCCCAGCATGCCATTTTATCTAGTTCATGTAGCTGTTAGTTGTTTAATACGGCTAGTTTGCTACGGATCAAAATAGACACAAACAGCATTTTTTCCACGTGTTGCTGCTGGCCACTTTATTAAACACAAAGTTACCCTTAAGAAGGATTTTTAATTTGTTATATTTACCTTCTGTTTCTGGACATTTTCTTGTTTGTTCAGTTGTAATGAACTGGACCTAAGTTGTTGGATTTTTTTAATGTACTAATAGTTCAAAAGAATCTTACTTTGTATTCATTGAGAAAGCTGTGAATAGGTGTAACTAGTTAAGATCTGTTTACAGTTTTAAAAATCCTGTCTGTGGCTGGAGTAGGAGAATGGGGCTGTTGAGCTTGGTGAAATGTAACTGTTTGCAAAACTGATTAAGAAACTAGAGGAAGAAAAATAGCGTGCATAACTGTCCTGTGACACGGACAAAAGTAGGCCATGCTTGTTTGTGGTATGCCTCTGGACTGGGCAGTAATTACACTTGACTGTTAAATGGTGCTTAATAGCAACTTAAGAGAATGGATCTGTGCCCCAGTAATAATCCCTTCTTTATTACAAGTACTTACGTACTGGAGTAATAAGTATGAAAAGCCTTTCTTATTTTGCCAGGTTTTATTGTGATTCATATTTATGAGTAACCCAGACACCAGTGTCAACAGAATTCATTTCAGAGCCTTGTGCCTTTCTTTCTAACCTTTCCTCTGAGTTTATCCTGTCAGCACTGAGAAAAAGATTTGGTCCTGAACCCTGTTTGTAATTGTCACAATATTTAAAAGTAAAATAAAATTTATATTGATGAACTTACTGTGTATGCTTAGAAAAATCTTAACTGACTAGAAAGTTACTAATTAACTTTTCTATATGTATCATACCAAGTCAAGAAAGCAAAGTTATTTAGTTCTTGTAATTACTTTACTTTCTGCAAACTCCCTTTCACCATATACAAAATCTCTAGCAGGTAAGATCTAAACACTTTTTAGATTAAAAACAAGTCTACAGCGGACGAGTAGGGAAAAGATGGATGTGCGATTGAACAGGTTTGGCTGGTGTTTTGGAGCCTTTTTATTCCTGTGAGCCGGCTTTCCTGCTCTTCGGTACTCAGCTAAGGTGTGTGAGAACCTACGAGTGTTTGCGCTGGATTTCCCTGCCTTTGCTCTGCGTGTTAGAAGCAATCAGGGCCACATGGTTAAAATATTTATTTGAACACATTTTAGAATATGTGTATACCAGTCATTTTGTTTACTTCTTCTCTATCAATTTTTGACAATTCTAAATTGTCAAAAACTTATTAGACTTACTTTCCCATAGATTTTTTCCAAATTGTTTTTTTGATAAGTGAATCTGTCATAAAACTAACAACAGCTGTTTTTAAACATTTGTAACAGCTTTATTGACCTATATACTCTTCCTTCTCTAATGCACCCACTTAAACTATACAGTCCAGCTTGGGTTTCATATGTGCACAGTTGAAAACTAACCCCACAATTAGTTTTAGAGTATTGGGAGGGCATTGTATGCAGGGCTATATGTGTATTCTTATTACAGGAACAAATATATAGGCAACGCACTTGAATACATGTGCGTCTGGAACCCAGAGATGCACCTGAGGTTGATGCTTGGGTACCTACCTCCCACCCTGGGACGGGGCTCACTGATTCTGCTATGAGTCACAGGGATTCTCCTGTATCCACTTCAGTACCACACCACTGTGCCTGGCTTTCTGTGTGGGTGTGAGGTGAATGCTTGCCTGGCAAGCACTTTCCAGCTAAGCTATCAGCCTAGCTCTCAGTCTTAGGATATTTTTATTCTTATCCCCCGAAGAAACTCTGTATCCATTAAACAATAACTTCATGTTTCCTTTGAAAAATAGCTTTTCTGAGTTATCTCCTTCTACCATGGGTTCTGGGGAACTTAGATCACCTGGCTTGTATATTAAGCCAGATTGCCTGTTCTAGGTATATACTCTTTTTATATTTAAAACATTTATGTATTCACTTTTACTTCTATAGTGGTGTGTTATATGTGTGGATATGCCCACGACATGGTGCACACGCTGAAGTCAGAGAACAACTCTGAGATGGATTGCTCCTCTCACCACGTGGGTTCCGGGGATTGGACTTGCCTGGTCAGACTGGGCAGACAGCACCTGTGCCTGCTGAGCCTCTCATTAACTCCCAGGAAGACATTCCTGTGAACAATAGGCTCTTAATCTTGGGTCATTTATTTGAAGAGGAGAAATGACGTGGTCAGTAACAGACAGGGAGTTTACCCTGGTGTTTGAGAGTCTGTCTGGTGAAGCACAGGCAAAGAGCGATGGAGGTAGTAAGAATCAGCTGGCTTCCTCCTGATTCCACAGATACAAGGCAGTTAGATTTTATGGTTACTTGAATGCGGAAATTAAAAGAATAGGAGACTAAAGACAGTTCCAGAGTGGTGAATGGAACAGATGAGAAAGGATCAGTTCAGATCTAAGTGTGAGCAGTAAGTACATGTGAGTCAGTCATAATGACAAACATCTTTCATTTCAGCACTTGGAAAGCAGAGGTGGGTGGGATCACAAGTTCAGTTCAGTCTGCACGGCATAGCAGATCCCAAGCCAACTTGAGCTACATAGCAAGACCCTGTCTCAAAAGTCAAAACAAAGCAAAACAGTTGTGTGTGTGTGAATTCAGGAGAGCAGTCTAGGCTAGAAATTGGTTCATCAGTAGGTTGATATTTAGGAGACTAAATGAATATTCAAAGGATTCTCTAAAGTAATGAGTATGTGTAGAGTATGTGAGGGCCTGTATCAGTTTCCAACAGCTGCTATAACAAATTACCACACAATGTCTTAAAACAGGAGAAATTGACGATCTTACAGTTCATCCCCACTGCCCCCCAGTACAGTGGTAGAACAGGCATGGAGTAACAGTGGCGGGTGTAACAAGTGTTACAGGAAACAAGGAAAGCCTTGCTCCCATGCAGTTGGAAACTGGAATAGTGAAGGTCCATCTGTCCAAAGCCTAGCGACCCTGACTGTCCTCTCTCTCAGCCTTCTCAGTGGTTCCTGGTTTTGCCTGAAGGGAATGCAGTCCTCGCTTCTCATTTTCCATTTCAGTGAGCTGAAGACAGCAGCACTTTTCTTACTTGGTGGCTGTTCTGTGGTGGCTGTTGCTGTTTTCTGCGAAGCCTCATCTGTTCCGTCACCATGATTTTCTTCCCTTGGGATTTGGCTTAACTGCTCATTTTAAGAAAAATTTAGTCCAGATTTTGTTTACCTCCTCCTTAATTATTTATTACCACTATATCAGATCTGCATTCTTATATGAGAAAGACAGTGTTTAAGTGTCTGTGTGCTAATGCATGTAGAGTATAAACCAGGTGCTGTTTCTAGTAACTTCGAAATCAGAATTCAGGAAGTCAGCCTAGCTAGAAAGATATTTCTCCAGCCTTTTGCAGCCTTTACTTCATATCATTTGCGGCATTTGCCAGGAACATACTTTAGTCATTTTAGCAGTTTTATAAAAATATAACTCCACCCATTTAAAATGTAAGTCTGTTACTTGTGTGGTTCATTCAGAGTTGAGCATCCATTATCATAATCAAGTCTAGAACATTTTGGTAAACTGAAGCCGCCCCCTCCTCTCTCAGTCCCCTGCTACAACTCGCTAGCTTCCTCGTCCCTCAACTTCTCCACTCCTCGTGCCCTGCATAAGGCGACAGCCAGCTTATTTCTGTCCCTAATGTAAACCGTGTGTTTACTTACCCTGGACATTGATTGGAGTGGATTCATACAATAGGTAGCCTTCTTCCATTCATGTAGAATTTTCAAGGTTCATTCATGGTATAACATGTACTCCTTTTATGACTAACTAGCATTTCATTCTATAAATATATCACATTTTGTTTATCTATTGATCAACTGATAAATATTTGGATTTCTATCTATTAACTATTATGGATAATACTTGTATGAATTATTTTAGACATATTTTTGTTTAGACAGTCATTCATTTTTATTTTTCTTTGGTATATGCCTTGGAATAAAATTAATGAGTCATGCAGTAGTGCTGAGCTTAACAATCTAAGAAGGTTAACTTTAGGCCATTTTCTAAAATGACTGTACTATTTTGTGTTCCCATTAGTGGTATATAAAGGTCCAATTTCCTTTATCCCCTGTAAGATTCCTGTTAGCTGTCATCTTGATTAGAAGTATACAAAGGGGCATGCTGTGGTTTCTCATTGTGGTTTTGATGTGTGTGTGTCTCCAGTAGTTAATATAGTAAGCATCTTTTTTGTACTTACTGCTCATTTGCATTTTTCTTTGGAGAAGCCCCTAGATGGCTTGTCAGCTTGTTTAAAATGTTTAGTTTTTCATTTTGTGTGTGTGAGCATGCGCACATGATGGGAGGGAGGTACATGCATGTAGGCGCATGTACCCACAAAATCCAGAAGAGGGTGTCAGAGTTGAAACTAAAGTTACAGGCAGTGGTGAGGCACCTGGCGTGGGTGCTTGGAACTGAGCTCAGGTCCTCTGGAAGAACAGTGAGTGCTCTTAACTGCTGAGCCGCCTCTCCAGCCTCATCCTTTGTCCATTTTTAAATTGGGTTTAAATTCTCATGGTTTGATTTCTTTTTTCTTTTGGTTTGTGCTTTTGGTGCCAAAGGTAAGGAACTGTTGCCTAATACAAGGTCACAGACGTTTATACGCACACTTTCTGCTGTTACTTGAATTTAGCATCGGATCCATTTTTGTATATGATATGAAGTCAGCATCCAACCTCATCCTTCTGAATGCTGAACTGTTTATTGAGAAGACCAGTCCTTCTCCACTGAGAAAGCTTAGAACCCTTCTCAAAGATCAGTTGACAATGCCTGGTTTTTCTCTCAGTGCTCAGGTTTGTCCCAGTGACTGTGCTGTCTTGGTTATTGTAACTCTGTAGAAAGTTTTTAGATTGAGAAGGATGTGTCTTCTAGTATTGTTCTTTAAAAAAAAAAACAAAAAACTGTTTTGCCATGTTTTCTTTAAATCTTTTTTAAAACTTTGGTTACTATAATATTTACCATTTTAACCATTTGTACATATATAGTTCGGTAGTGGTGAATATATTTGTATTCATATCTCTAGAGTTCCTTCTTCTGACAAATCTGGAACTTTTTGTCCATTAAACAGCTCCACTTTCTTCACACCAGCACTGGTAGCTTCCATTCTGTTCCAGTGTCTCTGAGTTTCTCCTAGACAGCTCTTGTGCATGTGACCGTGCGTGTCTCTGAGTTTCTCCTAGACAGCTCTTGTGCATGTGACCGTGTGTGTCTCTGAGTTTCTCCTAGACAGCTCGTGTGCATGTGGCCGTGCAGCGTTTTCCTTTGGCAGCTGCGTTGTTGAATTCTGTGGATCAGGGGGACACAGTGCTGTCTTTCAACCCGTGAGCTTGTGTTGTTTTCTTGTGCATTTTGTTTTTCTTTGATATTTTTTTTAGTAATGTTTTCTAGTTTTCAGAGTAGACATTTTACTCTTGTTAAACTTATTCCTAAATGTTTTATTGACTTGATACTGTTATTAAATAGAATTGTTTTTCTCAGTTTTGTTCATTGCCACTACATAAAAACGTGGTTTTGTATATTGAACTCTGAAACCCTTAGAATTCATTTGTTGGTTTGAATACTGTTGGTGACTTTCTTAGGATTCTCGATATATAAGATCCTGTAACCTGCTTTTGGAGATAGTTTCTTATAGCATTATATTTATATACCGTGATTCAGCATGTATGCATCGAGGCCTTTGCTCCATGTTGGGATTGTAGACAAAGGCACGTACTCTGCTCTTATGACATCTGCAGTCAAGGACAGATTCTTCAGCCTGTACTAACTGTTCAGCTCTGTAAACTGTTTGAGAGACACAGGTGATGCTACATTATCATGAGAAGGGATGCTAAGGGAAATCCCACATAAGATTTTAACAGAGTCCTAGACCATCTTGTCAATAAGTAGCTATTGTTATGAAAATCTGACATTTCAAGGCCAAACTGACCTTGGATATTTAAAAATTATCCTATAGTATGAACTTCAGCTTTAAGATTTTTAAAGTCTATCAAAATTTAAGGAGATTTGTATTAATAGTGAAGCAACATGTTGAATTTTTAAAGTATATGCAGATGTTTGATTATGTAGTAAATCTGTTGCTATAAAAGCGTATGATCACATTTGGAAAATTGCTATTGCATGTCTTGGCAGTTTGTTAAGAACTGAAAACTTTTAAAACTAACTGGTGTTTTGATAGATTAAGTTCAAGGCCACCTTTTGTTTAAATGATGTTTTGTTTTCTGTAATTAGACCATGCTAGGTGAATTAAGTATGTAATTAAAAACAGAAGGTTTGGCTAATTCTGAATAAATGAGTACAGAATACAAGGTCATTATCCATCTCTAGTGGGGTTCCAGATGAACAGTACACATGGAACTATTTATAAAACATTTTGCATGGTCAGGGCTCCTTGAGGTTGCTGTCCATGGCTTTTAAATTAAAGTATTCACAGACTTGCAAAAAAAAAAAAAAAAAAAAAAACCTATAGTGCTCATCTGAAGGGAAACCAAAAAGATTAGAATCTAATCTTTCATCTCAAATAAAAGGTAAAATGTATTCCTCCTGCTTCAAAACTGAGCACTTAATGTGTCCTTGGCATGGTGACTCCATAGGGAAGGGCTCAGTGCTTTGGAGAACTCTGACTCTCGGTTGTCTTCATTTCCACACAGCCTAGAGCCATGCAGCTACAGCCTCCTGGTTTAATGTGTTCTTACATGCTTAGTCACAGTGGGTGCCATGGGACAGATGCACTGAGAAGTATTTTATTTGGAGTACTTTTTATTTTTTCTATGGTATAGGAAACTTAGCAAACAGGTGTCCAGCTTAGTGGCCTGATTTAACTCTGTGCCTGGGAGCTCAGGGTTAAACTTCCCGGAAACCCATTGCAGGTCGGCTCCGGATGTCACTCCCAGGGTCTTCTGCCTGCTTCTGAGTTACGGAGTCTGCTGCCTCTCTAGCATCACCGCCTGCCACCTGCTGTCCCTGGCTGTGGCCAGCCGTCTAGACACCATTTAATGTGAGCTTTCCTAGTGTCCCCTGTCCCTGTAAAAAGTTAGATATCCTATAAGTGCTTCTTTATTCTCTTTTCAAGCTTTCACTGTACACTTAGGAGTCTTTTGTAACCATCTCCCACATTTTAAATGCCTCCAGGGAAAAAACATGATGGTTCATTCAGCACTTTCTCCTAGCACCAAGATGGGGTCTGACAATTGAGAGTTGCCAAAACAGCATTTGCTCCATCAAGAATTTGCTGGTTAAAGTGACAGATCTTTTCATTTAAATAGCAATTAAATCAAAAGCAATGTAATATATTAAGACAAATACTGTGTACTGTAGTAGGCAACAGTAAAACAATAATAAGTGATGTCTTATTCCGTAATCTCCTATCTTAAAATTATTTAGGAGACCACTTTTTTCTGGGCATATGTTTTTATGAACTTTTGAATTAGGAAAATATTTGATGGCTGCTGATCTAGGATACAGTATTTAACTTCCCAATTTGAGACAGTTACAGGTGCCGATACAACCAGTTACAGTGCAGTAGGAGAATTGTTCAGTAGAAGAGTCGTCTGAGTGACAGAAGGAATGGCAGAAACTTACTGATGATGATGTGATCCTCCTAGAGAAGTTGGCATTTAAACAGATTCCTGTGGGTATACCAGATGGACAAGTGGGGAAATGGTGCTCCAGTAGGCACTGAACTGCACATGGGAAGGCATGGAATTGAGTTGAGTGTGGTGGAAAGGAGGCTGGAGTATAGGTCAGTGCATTTCTGTCATATGGAGATGTGGGGAGTTTAGATGTAGGCATTCGACTGATTAAAGAATTACAGTGAGATGCTCATCTCAATGTACAATGTACAATCTTAATGAAGAGGTGGGATTAGAAGTAGAGAAGTCGTGGAGAGTCTGTTGCAGTATTACATGGTTCATGTAGACATGAATGAAGGCGTTGGAACTGATGGAAGGGGTAGTTTGGGGAGAATCTGTACCATTCCCATGATCATATCTAGGAATTGAGGACAAGGGAAGATTCTGGTGTGGTTCCCAGGTGTTTTCTTTGAACAACTTGGGGAGCAAGGAAGGAGGAAGTCTGAGTTATTCCAGTGAAGGAATGGTGACTTCTTCAGGCGGAACATGATGAATCAGTTCAAGATACACAAATCCAATCAGCCCTTCAGAGAACTATTCCTTAGACATACTCTTAATTGACCTCTACAGTGCTATCCATCTGAGCTAGAGACTGGGAATTTTAGCTTGTTCTTGAACTGATTGAATCGTGAGTATAGAAAGAGAGTAGACAAATGGAGACAGGTCTCTGAAATGTCACAACAACAGGGGAAGGAACGTGATGTCTTAGTGCTGAGGAGGAGAATACTTCAAGAAAGAGGAAGCAAACGTATAAAAAGTTTTAGCAAGATTAAATCACATGAGACTATGAACTGGGTGCCGTCTGACTTTTGGGAAGTAGCATCCATGAGAGGGTGAAGCCTGAAGCCAGATTCTTTCAGGATGTGGAATAACTAAAGGAGGAAGTCAACCTCTTTCTAGGACTGGTCTGTGAAAAGAAAAGGTGTAAGAAGATGATTAACTGGGAACATAAAGAAGTGTTCTGGTTTGGGTGTTTGTTTCTTTTAGATGGAGTCTTTGCTCCTCTGTTGCCCAGGCTGGCTCAGGCAATCCTCAGACTTGGCCTCTGGCCTCCCGAGTCTTCCGAGGGCTACTGGTGCCTACTGCTGTCCCCAGAAGAAGCTTCCTTTGTTTGGCTTTTAAATCTGAAAGGCTGGAGGATTTATAGAGTATGAAAGAAACAAAAATGGCTGTTTTGAGGATTGACTGAACACAGCAGTGGAGGAAGTCCCTGTGAATGGAGGAGATGGGACAGAGAGCATGGACAGACAGTTGTATAGACGGGAGAAGTGCGCCGTGGGCCCGAAGACTTAGGGACACTGATGAGTGTAGCCATGGGTGTTTGGAGGCCACCAAATAACCACACGTCTCCTTTGATCACACTTTTAGCAAATTCAGATCAGAGCTGCTATTGTGGGTCAGTTCATTCCTCCTCCTCCTCCCCCCAAAAAAAGCAAACCACTATTTTTTGAATCACTTGCATATTCAGATTTAATTTTTAGACTTTTCTTCAGTTTGACACCTCATTTAGATTTACTTTGGTCTTTGACTTCATAGAATCAAATACTCTTTCTAACAAATTTCTAATAGGGTCAGAAAGATCATTTTAAAGTTTTCTTACATTAAGTTTTTATTGTATTTCATCTATTTTGTGGATGTGTCTGCACATAGGCACATGCCCCTGTGCACATATGGAGGTCGGAGGACAACTTACAAGTGTTGTTTCTCTTCTTACACCACTGTGCCACAGCAAGTGCTGGGGCTTGAACCAAGGCTGCCAGGTTTGATGGCAGGTGCCCTTCACTGCTGCTCTATCTCGCCAGCCAAGAAGAAATCTTTTAAAACTTCCAATCCACTTTATTCAGAAAGATTCTTCCGAAGTGTGTGGGATTGCAGCTCAGTTGATGTCTTTCTTCGCTTGTTGTCTTTGTGTCCGCTCTGCTTACTTTCTGCCATGCCCACACTGTCTTTGAGGTTTCCAGGATTGGAGGTTTTAGAAACACCTGTTTTCACTGTTTTACAATGATCTGTTGTGCTGGGCTTTTTGGAGAAGCTTTACGAAATTGAGTAGTAACAAATGAATAATGTAGTGATTTCACCAAACTTGTGACTTGCTGTTTTAACAGGTGATGTTTTTACTTTAGCCGATAATTTATATTCCTCTTATAAGCAGTTTTACTTGAATTTTTTTCTACTGAAGGCACACAATTGAATACTACCTTTTGTTGTGTTAAAGTGTCTAAGTAGCAGTGAGTTGATGTCTTCATCTGGAAGATGAGTAAGAGCTGAGGATAAGTAACATTTGTAATAGGATTTCATCTGTAGCTTTTCATTGCTTTATTCACAGAATAGAAAATAAAGTTTTGTATGCCTTTTTCCCATTCAGATATTAGCACTGTCCTTTTGATTATTAGATGTTGTGTATTCTATAAACCTATATCCTCTGCTGTATTAGCCTTGCTTCTAGCTGTAAGATTTCCTAGTTGAGTTCCCCAAAATTGTTCCTGTAATTGCTAAAGAATTAGAAGTGAAAAAAAGCTGTTTTATACTTACTGCTATTGATGATAATTTTAACTCTAATAAATGAAAAAACAGATTGCTAAATGGTCCAATGATGCATTTAAAAACATAGTACAAATTACAAAATATAGTTTGCTATTATTTTATTTGGATAAAAATGAAGAGAAAATTGCGTACACACACTGTGTTCTTTTCGTGTGGCAAGGAGAGCTTGACAGTTAGCAATGATGCTTTCACATGGAGACTGGGAGGAATGAGACTTTTATTTGATGTAGATTGCTAATATTTTCTTTTATATCTGAAAAATATAAAATAAAAATGCAAAGATAAGATTTTGCTCCCTTCTTTGATTTACTCTGGATAAGTAGTTTCCAGGGCTGCCTGTGTGCTGTAAGAGACAGTGTAGTGTAGGCCTGGCCTGGCCGCCATCTGCAGCAGTGATTCAGATAAGAAGCAGGTGGTCCTAACTGCGTGGGTGGGCAGGCTCACCTAACAAGCTGCTAACACCTCCAGAGTCCCTCCTCACAACAGGAAGTCTGTGGTGTGTGAAAGGGTAAAGGCCACCAGGGCCCAGAGACCTCACAGGCTTGAAAACTGATTAGCGATCTGACCTCTCTGGGCTCCGTTCCTTCAGTGATCCCAAAGATGCCAACACAGCCTCTGCCTTCAAGAAACTGACAGTTTATTTGGGGCCGAGGATAGTACCAGTTGCCTTAAAGATGACTAGATGTATTGCAATTGTGTAATGTGTTAAAAGAGGGAAATGCCCCCCAAACTTAAGCAGTGTGAGGCTATCAGTTAGTATTTCTGTTACTTAATATTATTTAGCAACATAAGAAAATGAAGTATAAACATGGCAAAGGAAGAGAGAAATACCAGTATTATTTGAAATCCACTGATATTTATGGGTGTTATCACAAGTATAACAATAAGATGGTAAATTATAAAAATAATACGACATTTGCCCGAATAGCAGCACAGACTCTACCATGGCACAGCCGTGTGTACAGATCCACCAGTGCACAGCCATGTGTACAGATCCCCCAGTGCACAGCCATGTGTACAGATCCACCAGTGTACAGCCGTGTGTACTGATCCACCAGTGCACAGCCATGTGTACAGATCCACCAGTGTACAGCCGTGTGTACTGATCCACCAGTGCACAGCCATGTGTACAGATCCACCAGTGCACAGCTGTGTGTACAGATCCACCAGTGCACAGCCATGCGTACAGATCCACCAGTGCATAGTCATGTGTACAGATCCATAACCACACTAAACTCTACAGTTAACTATAGCGGTGGACTGACCCTAGAACTAAACTAAGCAGCACAAACAGTAAATAAAGGAACATCCCATATTTGGAGGATTAGTGAGATAGCCTGAATATTTTTAAAGTTATTCATCCCTGTGGTTGGTATGTAAAATGAATAAAAAAAATTTTTTTAAAGTTATGCATCCTACCCTACTCCTTGCATTCCATCATTTAATACAACTAAAATGAAGTTCGCTTTTGTTTCTTTTCTCGTTTCTGACAGTATATTTCTGATATTAATTTGAGGGCAATAGGCCAAACAATATTGAAAACAAAGAAGTAATATGAGTTGTTTGAATACACGGGTATTAGAAAACATTTTTAAAGT
Source organism: Peromyscus attwateri (assembly GCA_902168425.1). NCBI lineage: Eukaryota > Metazoa > Chordata > Mammalia > Rodentia > Cricetidae > Peromyscus > Peromyscus attwateri. The sequence goes on from CABHPP010100574.1 coordinate 113,901, forward strand.
TACAATCATCAAAACTAGGTCATGAAGCAGAAGACATGGAAGTGATTTTTTTTTTGTTTATTTGTTTGTTTTTGTTTTTCAAGACAGGGTTTCTCTGTGTAGTTTTGGTGCCTGTCTTGGAGCTCACTCTGTAGACCAGGCTGGCCTCGAACTCACAGAGATCCGCCTGCCTCTGCCTCCTGAGTGCTAGGATTAAAGGCGTGCCCCACAACCACCAGTGAAAATTTTTGACTGTCAGAAAAAAGACACTCAATAGTCTTTCTATTGAAAATGTCTATATAAAAAAATGTCTGTCATTGAAGGTGCTGACCTGGTGTGGGCGTAATGAGCTAAATGTGCAGGGAAATAGGTTCCCATGTGGATGAAAGCTGAATGAAATACATGTGCATATGCATGTGATCTTGCTGTGGAAGAAGGCATTTTATCATGTAGTATTAAAAGCATTAAAAAGAGCTGATTAGGCTGTGCAAAGATTGATATTTTCAGCATGACAAAGTCAATTGAAAGACAAATTGTGGAGATGTCCATACCCTTAATATATTTATAGCATGGTATCCAGTCCCTTAATATCACAAGGGTTCTACCAACTAGTGGTATTGTTTCTACTATGGGTGGAAGGTGAGGGAGCATGTGAGCATGTAAACTTCCTGAGTAATTGGCCGTATTGTCACAGGTTTGAGAATGGTTTCAGGCCCTTTTACTCACATCTAAGAATATAATCTAAAATATATTTACAAAATCATTTAAGGACATTTTTAACAGCATTGTGTAACAGGAATTGAAAAGGTAACCTCTGCTGTAGAGACCCGTTCCTTCCGGCTTACCACTTGCGTTACCTAGGCTGCTGCTGTCCTTTCCATGGTCAAGGGCCACAGCATCTCCCTTCCAGGCAGCAGGTCGAAGAGGGGGATAATTGGGGCATGCCCAGACATCTTTTGAGAAGGCCTCCAAGAAGCTGCCATATATGTTGGCCAGATGCTTATCTCTTAGATACGTCTGCTGCAAGAACAACCACATCGAGTTGTCCTTAGTCCACAGCTACAGGATTTCTGTGGGAGAAAGCCCAGGGGCGGGGCATTAGCATATGTCACACCGTTTTCTGCCTTCATTTCCCATCTCTCAGTTCTTCCTGTTTCTACCAGCCACTGCCTAGGTAAGCCGATGACTGCTTCCCTTTCTCGGAAGCCGCATGTCTGTTGTTAGTAGCAGTCACTACGCTCCCTGTCAATATGTCATTCTTTGAGACATGATGTATTTTTCCTACCCAAATATGGAGAATTAGTTGCAGTGCCTAGCAGATGAGGTTATTGTGACAAAGCATGACCAGCTGGCGCATAGCTTTTGGAAGAAGGAAAAGAATCAACCCTCAGTCTTCTAGTCTTCCTTCCCACCCCTACCCCAGTAACTAAGAAATAGTCATTTGTGCTGTACTGTTTGGAGGAATTTGGGAGTGTGAAGGAGATTTCTGTCATTTAATACATTTAAGACACTCTACAAGTGATAAAATTATATCTGAATCCCACCTTCCAGAATTTCCTTCTAGTTAAAGCAGATTTGTGCCTTATATGTAGAAATATAAATTATCTTCAGTATTGTATCTCAATAAAATGATTGTAGCTTTGCCAGCATAGGTCATTTGGTAAAACTGCTTCCCCATCATGCATAGATTGTTTAGTAAAGCCATACACCTTGATTTAGAGTCCGTTTCCAGCTGTGACTCATTGGCTAAGTGTGGGAGAGAAGCAGACAGACGCTGCTGGCTTTATCAGTTCTGCACCTTTTCTCTGTTAGATCCAGTGGCAGTTCAAGGTATGGAGAGCCTCCAGTGACCTGACAGCTCTGCCAGTGCCCAGCACAGCCCTCAGCTGTGACAGAGTGGAGGCAGGAAGGTCCTGCACAGCCCCATTCTCTAAGTGGACACAGGATGTAAGCTAAGTTCCTTTGTTTGAAAAAACAATGGAATGGACGGTAATACCTTTTGACTTAAGGACTGTACATTATAAGACAGCCTGAGGGATTTGAAGTTGATGTAACAAAAAAAACCCTGGATTGCAGTCTAAAGATAGCTGTTCAGAAGTTTTATTCACCTGAACTACTTCTCGTGAGTCTAGGTAAGTAAAGGTACAGTACTGTCACCTCACAGACTTACTGCAATGAGCATTCTCCCTGTCCCCCTTCTTATTTCTTCAGTAAAGTTTGTCAGGTGAATAGTAAGCCCAGTCCCCTCTGCTCTGACGTCAGTACCATGGCCTTGCTCTTCCCAGCTCTCGTGCTATAGAGCACACATTTAATAAGTGTTTGTTGGATACGTTAAATTTACATGATGCATGAAAGGATTGAAAAATGAACATTTTGCAATCATTTTTTCACTCATTTTCCTAAGAAAGAGGTTATTTTGGTCCAATCAGTAGACAAGTGCATGCAAATAGTCTAAAGAAGAATCTTGATTGTCGCTCGAAGTTAACTTTAGGCTTGTTGGACAGGGCATGACGACGGTGGCTAGCTCCAGTCAGTGCTGTGGTGATGAACTTGAAGCTTGTTGGACAGGGCTGGCGACGGTGGCTAGCTCCAGCCAGTGCTGTGGTGAGGTGGAAGCAGCACGGGTTGCTGGCGTCTCCTGTTGGAGGTCTGCTGTCTTGACGTTGCATAAACATTACCTGGCTTTCTCTCAGGTATGATTGCTGAGGACGTGTTTTCCTAATTCACTCTGTTTCTCAACTCTGTCTCCCTTTCCCTCCCCCTTTATACTACCTCTCTGGGCCTCCTCCTGTCCTTCAGTCCCAGCAGCACGCTGCCCGAAGGTGCTGTGCTTTAGTTTATATGGTGAGTGCGGAGCCTGGTGATTGGAGGTGGAAGGAAACACCTCCCTGTCGTGAGTGCCGGTTCCGTGCACGTCTGCAGAAACTTCATTGATCTCTGCCACTTCCCCGCCTTAGTCCTTCGCACACACACTTTCCTCTGCGTATCTGTTTGACCTAGTGTGAGTCTGATTATGTTATGTCATTGTCCCTTGAGTCGTTTGTTTATATCTCTGTTTCCCTAGCCAGGTAGGGACTATATTTTATCCTTTTATGGTCTTACGGTGTTTAATAAATAAGTGTGTGGACATGTTTTACTTAGACCACTTCTCATACTTTTCTCAAGGCTTTTTGACACAAGCAGTTGTATTACTCTTGTTTCATAGATGAGGAACCTGCAGCTTAAAGGAGTTAAACTGTTCCATGCCAGAAAACAAACAGTTGGAGGAGTCGAGTTCAAATCTGGGCCTTCCTGGAGTCCAGATTTTTCTCTTGCGTCATTTGGCCTCCAATATCTCTTCCTCAGTTCTTTGTTTCCGGATGGCTGCTGTCCTGTCAGTTCAGCCTTACCTTGGTATTGCTGCCTGCTCTGGTAACCTGAGCTCTAGTCTCTCCCTAGAACTTAACCATCCTCTATAAGGCACAACAGCTTCCCAGCCTTTGCAGCTCTTTGTCCATTTATGACTGTGCTGTTTTAGAGTGTTTTGTGTTTTGATGATGCTGCCTGATAGCCACCTGCTTAAACATAGCTCTTGATTCAGCATTTTCAGTTCTCCCATGATAAGTGGCTACTGAAATAAAATAGGATTTCAGGACAAAAAAAAAGAAAAAAAGAAAAGAAAAGATTGCATCTTTGCAAAAATACTCATATGTCTGAAGGTTATACATTAGATTCCAGTAGTTTCCTTGGTGATTGTTGGGCTCAGTTTTTTTTTAAGTAAAAATAAACTTAATACTGAATGCACTGCTTTTATAATTCTTAAATGTATTGTTATTAGTATGTGTGCACATATTTGCATGCATCTCCACGTGTGCCGTGCTGTGTAGAGATCGGAGGGCATCTCTGTAATATAGCCCCTCTCCGTCACTCTCACTCGGGTCATCAGGCTGGTATTGGTGGGCAGCAGGCACTCTGACCAGCTGAGCCACCTTTCCTGTTAGTTTGGAGTTAATGATAAAATAGTATTTCTTCTCCGAGTCCTAATAATGATACGTTGATATTTAAATCAGTACTATTGTTAATGGCAGAGCTTGGCATTTTCTCCATTCACAGGAAAGAAATCATTCTCTTTGTTCAAATGGCTTCTTAGTCTTAAAAAGTTGTGGAGCTTGGAATAAAGTGAATTGTATTGCATTTTTGGGCCATGGTAGCACACATGTTAGAAAGTAAAATCTTGCTTTGTCTGTTGACATCAGAAGCCAAATCGTAAGAGGCAGGTCTTTAGAAGTGGTAAAAAAAAAAAAAAAAAGAACTGATAGATTTTTGTTAACTGGAGCTAACAGTCTTAACCCTTTTTGAGACTTTCACCCTCCTGTTCTCAAACACACCCCTAAGCTTTCCTCCATAACTTAAACTCCTGCCACCTACTAGCTGGTTTTAATCACAACGCTTCTTCTGTTGCTGCAGTCCAGTGAAGCACCGTTTAAGATGCCACGCCCTGCTTTGGCTGGCGTTCGCCGCACCCCTTTGTCTTTTATGCACCAAGCAAATGGTCTCCTGAAAGGAGCGCTGTTGACCTTCAGAGTCTCTGTAACTTTAAGGTCTTCCCTAATTTTTTTTTCACATGGTCCAGCTGCCAGACAGATTGTACATCCATTTCCTGCAGCATTTGGCAGGCCTAAGTATTTACTGCCTTGAAAACAATTTGAATTTATTGATTTTGAAATTTGTGATTACTTTCTAAAGTTTTTCTCCCCGTCTAAATTTACATTGGAAAAAAATAGCCACAACAGAACACATTGGCCTATTTTTTGTGCCAAGACTTTCAGGGAAATATCTTATATGATTAATATAGTGTGGCTAATCTGGTGTAAAAAATCAATTTTATCCATTTTTACTCTTGAGAGCATGACCATCCTGTGTGAACTACTTAAATAGCCTGTGACTTCACTGATCCAAAATTAAAGTCTTATTTGTGTGTGTTGTGTTGATTATATAAATTGAAGTTGGCCCACGTGTCTTTATAAGTGGCATTGCACTCACAGGTCCATGTCTTCTTAGCAGAGCAACATCCTAAATTTGCCTTTGGCTACCTGAAACTAGTGGATTCTGGACTTGGCTCAGTGAAACAGTTTTATGGTACTAGGCCACTCTGATAGATCTAAGTTCCAGTGAGAGCTTCCTTCTTAATTCCTTTAAACCAGTTTGTCCTAAAAGACCTGTTCCCATCAAGGGAGAAACAGCGTTTTTTAAAAACTTCATGATAATTTCATTCTATCAAATTCAGCCCCCCACCCACCCCCATTTTTTAAAGGTAGTTGGTCTTTTGTTACAAGGTTGGCATGTTTATCTGAAGGATTAAATGTAAATACTTTGAGAAATAAAAGCCGAGCTATTTGTAATGCCTACACAATACTTTATTATCCTTACTGCTGCAGCACCTCACAAATAACATAACTTCTGCCGAGGGAATGATTGGCTCACCATGGAGGTCTGGCTCCCTGTCTCATTAAATCTTCTAGAATTGCTGGGAGGTAGCTAGCAATGATTCTTCTTTGACATATGTGTAGAGTTAGGCACCAAGCAGTTAAGAGGTCACATGCAGTGTCTCCGAGGGAATGCTGTTTGGACATCGGCTATTGAATCTAATAGTTGCTGAATAAATATTGAGACTTAACTCCTGAGGGCCATCTTAGAGAAGACAGTGTGACCTAAGTGCTGGAAAATGAGTCCTTACACATTGTAAACATTGCTAATTTCTACCCTCATTGACAAGTTACACTGTGTATATGTGTCTTTATAAAAATATTTTACTATTTTGTGTGTCTTAGGATTTTTGTTTTAAAACATTTCATTTAGGAATAAAGGCTATATAAAATCATTTGGTAGTGCTGGGATTTGAACTGTATTGCTCTTAGAATTCAAACCTTTGGATTTATTTTTATAAAGCAAGAAAGGGTATGTTTTAAATACATAATTTAGCTGGAAGAATGCTGCTTATCTACAAGACTTCCATCCAAAATTCTGGTGCAGGCTGTTCCTGCAGAACCCTTCGGAAAGGTGGACGCTGCAGATGAAGTATCATGCGTGTGTGTCTCAGGAGAAACCTGGAATTGGAATCCTCTGGACCTTTCAAGTCAGTCTTCGGTGCTAGCTCAAGAAAAGCGTGAGTGGCGTGGAACTAGTTTCGGTTTGATGAGTGTCCTCTCTGCTGACTTGAAACTTCTTTCCGATAGAAAGTTACCAAATGAAAAGGACAGGAGAAACCTAGGTCTCAAAACTCTTATGCCACTGAAAAAATGCCCCCATGTATTCGTAGCAGCAGTTTGTCCAGCAGTCTTTATAACTCCCATAAGGCACTTTGTGTCTTGACATTAAAGTTCTTAAACATCCAGACTGCAGTTTTCACTTCATTTCTTCATCCATTCATTCAACAAATCCTCCTGGAAGGACAGCTGTGTATCAGCTACAGTAATTAGCAAACTGTGGAGGCCTGTTCTCACTCCAGTGTTATACCTGTCAACCATGTCAAGGAGCCTCAGCAACCTCCCAAACAAGAGTTTATCAAAACTTGGGAGAAGCCGGGTGGGGTGGCGCACGCCTTTAATCCCAGCACTCGGGAGGCAGAGCCAGGCGGATCTCTGTGAGTTCGAGGCCAGCCTGGTCTACAGAGAGAGATCCAGGACAGGCACCAAAACTACACAGAGAAACCCTGTCTCGAAAAACAAAAAGAAAAGAAAAACCTGGGAGAAGCGTAAGAAGGGTGTTCTGAATGAAGGCCTACAACTCATTTTTCTTCAACTCATTTTTGTTACAAAAACTTTTATAGTTTAAAAACTTGAAAAATAGCTAGACAGTAGTGGTGTACACTTTAATCCCAACACTCAGGAGGCGGAGGCAGATGTATCTCTGAGTTCTGAGTTTGAGGACAGCCAAGGCTACACAGAGAAACCCTGTCTTGGAAAAAAGAAAAAAAACTTGATAAATAGTATAATAAAGACTGAAAATTTACCACCTAGACTCAACAAATATTAATATTTTCCCTATTTGTTATATGTCTGTATGTGTTCTTTCCCCTAGGCAGTTTTTAATAAAAAGAACATATCCTGAGTTTATTCGTAAAGGGCTAGAAGACATAATGGGTCGCTCCATGGTCAGATTTCTTCTTGGTGATCTCTGTAGTAATTGTGGTATAATTCTGTTCAAGACTGTTACAGAGACATGCTATCATCTATAGCAGCTGACGATACAGTTTGAATTCAGTGCCATGCTTCTTTTTAAAAGGGATTTTGTCTGTGATGAGCGTTGAACTTCGTGTTTGGTGTGGACTCCCCGGTGTGGCTGCAGTCCTGTTCACTGGCGCGTGCTGTCTCTGTACGTGTTTGCTTTCGTTTCTCTGAGGCCTTGTATCTAGAGCAGAGCACATGTTCCCTCCACTCCCCCAAATTCATAAAGTACTTTTTGTCCCATTTAATCTCCTGGACTTAGTATTTTCTAGAGAAAAATCTGCTAATTCATATCATTGTGCCCTATGTGTGGTATCTTTTTTTTTTTCCTCCTCTGACTTACTTCAATTTTTTCTTTACCTTTTGGTTTTTTAATCAAACCTAGTCATGTATTTCTGTGATTGATACTCTTTTACAGTCAACACGTCTTGTTTTTGTAGATGTGTACCTTCTGCAGATCTAGAAATTTCTTCCCACTCTCATTTGTTCAGATACTTTTTCTTGCCGCATTCCTTCCTTGCCCTCTGGGACTCTGAAGAGGGTTTTATGTTGTACAAACTCAGAAACTCTCCCTTTTTCTTCTTCAGGATTTTCTCATCTTCACAACAGATAATTCTGTTTATCTTTTTCTAATAGATTATTTTTATCAATTCTATTCTGCTACTAAGGTTATTTAGTAAATTTTTAATTATGATGTTTAATTTTTCAGTTCTAAAAATCTCTATTTTCATTTACTATGATCATATTTTCCCTCTCCTGGCTGGACGTCAGTACAACTGATTTCTAGTCTTCTATCTGGGTCATATCAAGGCTAGACTCTGGATTGTCATCTTCTTCAAGAGTGAATCACATTTCCTGAGTCTTCCTATGGCAAATAACTTTAGATATTTCATCCTTGAAGCCGTAAATGCTTCCTGTAGAGGAGTGTGTTTCTGTTGGTTCTTGGCCTTCGATTTAGTCCACAGCTCAAGATGGCATCCATGATGAGTCAGTCTGTTAACAGTGTTCCTTGAACTCGTGGAAGCTGAGCCCCAGATAGCCCCTTTATCCCTTATGCATCTGAGTTCAGCGCTGCACTGTGTGTGTGCTGCTGTAGTATATAAGAGTAGGTGAAGGAAGGCTGTGGTGGCATGTGGGGCATGCATGTTCATGGTGTGGAAGCATTAAACCATGCATAGTTGTAGAGTAAATCAGTGAGGGTATTTAATTTATCAATGAGAGTATGAAAACATTTTGGGTTGACTGTAAAATAGTTTTTCCTATGGTTATTTTTGAGATGAAATCAATTATAAGTAATTATCACTTGTCTGGTATCTATTATTCATGTCATTAAATATGCTACAGTTTTGTTGTACATTTGTTTTATGTAACTCTAAAATCTGCTCATGTATTTGCCTCTTGTTTGCTGGTAACGTGGTTGTTAGTTCCCAACTTGGGGTGGAGGGTCAAGCACCATTGCTTCCACCTGGAATTGATTCCCCGTTTTCTCTTGGAATGAGAATCCTAGTACAGGAGGCCACACAGCCAGAACATTAACCCACAGCCCTTTCAAACCGCTGATAAGTGTAAAGCATGACTCTGCTGCAGTGACCTCACGTCTGTGCCCTTTACAGTTCTGATTGCACCTACTAATTCCCTTGGACCTTTCCTCACCTACCCTATTGCTTAGTTTACACTCAGACCCAAGTCTGCCTGCTGTTAGCATCAGCAGGGCAGTCAACTCCTGTGCTAGACCGAGGTACTCCTGGGTACAGGATTCTCACCTTCCCTCCACACCCTGCTTCTAACATGTTATCTGGATAAAACAGAGGACATTACTGTGCTGAATATGTGTGGAACGTTAAGCTTTTTTCCCCTAATGGCTTGACTAAAAACTTTCAATTTATACTTCAATATATGTTGTATTAGAAGTCAAGTCCTGTTTTTTCTGCCCAGGATATCTACCTTTGTCCTGAAGTATATTTAAAGCTATATAATCCTTATAGTACTAAATGATTCACTTTAAACTGAACTAAAACAACTGTTTGCTGTGTTTAATCATGATAAAGTCACATGAAGAAATGACAGTTAAGTCTGAGCCTTTTATGTGACACCACTTGGCAGTCAGCAGAGAAGCACCATGAAATTCCAGAGAAGGGACTAGCATTATTGTCTCAATTATCTCAAATGTGATGAAGCAGGGTCATGCAGAGTAAGTTAGCTGTCATCAAATCAGCTGCTTAGGAGATTCTTACCCCTTCAGACCACATAGTAACAGTGTTTACTTCACTTGAAACTTGATAAACGCTAAGTTTTATCAGAGTATAGATATCGGATGTTACTTTACAAGACATCCTTAAGAATTATTTCTATTTTCACTTCTAAAAATTTCAGATTTAGGGCTAAAGAGCCAGCTCAATGGTTAAGAGCACTGGCAGCTTTTCTAGAGGACCAGGGTTCAATTCCCAGCACCCACATGGCTGCTCACAACTGTCTATAACTCCAGACCCAGGGGACCTTCTTCTGGCCCCCAAGGACACTGCACACATGTGGTGCACAGACATACATGTAGACAAACACTGTTACACATAAAATAAAAAAAATTTAAAACTTCAGATTCACAGTGCTTTGGCTCAGACCTCATTTTTGTAATATTGCAGTCTGTTCTTTAACAACTTGTACTCAGTCTTACTGTGGACTCATATTTCTAGTAGGGCACAGTGGTACATGCCTGTAAACCCAGAACATGGGCAACTGAAGCAGGGGAACTACTGTGAGTTCAAGGCCAGCCTGGGATGTATAGTGTGGTGGTTTGAATAAAAATAGCCCCATACACTCATAGATTTGAATGCTTAGTCACCAGGGAGTGGCAATATTTGAAAGGATTCGAAGGTGTGGCCTTGTTGGAGGAAGTGTGTCACTGGGGGTGGGCTTTGAGGTTTCAGAAGCCCAAGTCAGACCCAGTGGCTCTCTTCCTGCTGCCTCTTTATCCAGCTGTAGAACTCTCAGCTGCCATGTCTGCCTGCATGCAGCCATGCTCCCCACTATGAAAATAATGGACGAAACATCGGAAACTGTAAGCAAGCACCAATTAAATGCTGTCTTTTATAAGAGTTGCCATGGTCATGGTGTCTCTTCACAGCAATAGAAAACTAAGATACATAGCAAAAAAAAAAAAAACAGTCCCCTGAAAAAGTTTTATCACAATAAAGCAAGATATGGTAGTCTATGACTGTACTCTCAGCACATAGGAAGTAGGGGCAGGGAGATCAAGAGTTCAGGGTCAGACTTGGCTACAGTGGCCAGCCTGGCCTGTGAGACTCTGTCCTTAACAGAATTCCCAGTAGCCTTCACAGCAGTGTGGTGAGTAGCTGTTGTATTTGGCCTTTAAGTTTCTTGCATTGTGCTTAAGAACTAGGGTGGGAGTGGGTGAGGAGAAGACAGGAACTCTGCTGCCACTGTCACCTCTGCCCATTTTCTTATGGATGCTCTGTTCTGTCTTCTGTCCTTGATGCTTCTGACCAAGGTCATACATATGATAGGCACAAACCTCCCAGGTACATGAAGCTGAGGGCCTGTGAAGTTTTGGTTTCTACCCAGCATTAAGATATCAATCATATGAATAATAGTTCCTAATAAGGCGTTAGAATTGTGTTGACAGAGACATTGAGTAAGGCATTTCTGTAAGTACACTTAGACTTTAGAAAACGCCACAGTAAAATCTTCCATGATTAATATGGGATTGCTCTTTAATATCTTTAAATGCATGGTAGTGCTGAGCAGTGCTAATAAATTGATCAAAGAATCACGTTTGTAAGGTAATGTAACTAATAAATTAAGTGATTACTGACTGGTGTCATAGGTGGATGTGGTGCTATGCTGGTTAGCCCCCAGTATTACTGGAATAGTAACTTGTGTTTTCCCTTGAGAGCCAGCTCTTTAAAAATAAATAAATAAATAAAATGGAGGCTGGTGAGATAGTTCAGCAGTTAATGGAACCTACTGCTTTTGCAGAAGACCCTAGTTTGGTTCTGAGCACTTATATTATGCAGCTCACAACCACCTGTGACTCCAGCTCTGGGGGTTTGCTGCCCTCTTCTGGCCTCTTAAGATATCTGCACATAAAAAGCACAAACCCATACACAATAATTTTTTTAATTATATCTAAGTATTAACAAAATAATAAAATAGGAACTCTTAACTAATTCAAGCTGTTTAGTATCTGGGAGAAACAAAACATTTGTCTCAGAAATAAACAGAGTCAGAAGCCAGGCCTGGAGGTGCAGGCCTGTTACTCTAGCACTCCAGAGGCTTAGACAGGAAGATTACAAATTAAGCCCTGTTAGAATTATAAGGTGAGTTCAAAGCCAGCCAAGACAATTTAGTGAGACCCTGTCTCAAAGAATAAAAAGTAAAAAGCATGCTTGTGACATGACACTTAACGCGGTGTACTTAGAGCTGTATATATAGTCCCAGTACCAAAAACAAAGTTAAAATGAGAATTAGTTTAGATCAAAAACAGTTTTACCGGTTTGCAAAACTCAAATGAGGTATGCTTTTTTCTGGATTTTATGTATTTGACAAATGGTTGTGAAGTACCAAATGCTGAAATGTGAGGAACAAGGCCAGCCTTGTGCTTGGGCATCTCCCACGGTGGAGTTCTGGACTAGCAGATAGTTTTCATTGCTCACAGTACATCAGCACACATTGTAACACAGGCATGTGCAAGCGAAAGAGTAACTCTCTCTGTTCATAAAGACTACTTAACTAGGAAGACTGGATGAAATCCGTTTAATTTCAGTCCTAAAAATAAGTAGAACTGCAAAGGGAATGGTGTTAACAACAACTTGGAGCCAAGGTAGGAAAGTGCAGATACATTTTCATCAAGGAAAGGCATGCAGTCACTAAGTCTAAACTCTTAAGTTTTGGAACATTTAACTGCCAGCTCATGGTAGAAGGAGCTTGATGAGTACAAAGAAGTAGATGAGAAACTTCCACAATGAAAACTCAGGCTCATTGGTATGAGCAACATAAGCCAAGGCTGCAGACCTAAGCAGGTGGGTATTCATGCAAGGCTGTGTTAGGATTCTACATGCAGTGAAGAGCTATTTAAGGATCTGTAGGGGCATGATATGGCTCAGTATGATTTTAAAATAATAATTCTAAATAATATTCTTGTGGGGGGGG
>CABHPP010100575.1:0-31337 GCA_902168425.1 Peromyscus attwateri
ACACACACACACACACACACACACACACAACACACACACACTCACACACAACACACACATGTGGTAGTATTGTATTCCCCAAAATATTGTGTACCCTAATAAATTTATCTGGAAGGTCAGAGACACAGAACAAGCCACAGCTTCCTCACCTCGTCGGATCCTCAGCTGATCTTGTTTCCTCAGACTGGAGGCCTCTGAGTCCTCATCCAGAATGGGTCTCAGCTGAACTGCTGCTCAAAAGCCTGAAAGCTTAACCAGGCCAAATGCCTAACCAGCCAAATGCCTCAAGTTTCTGGTCCTCACGCCTTATATACCTTTCTGCTTTCTACCACCACTCCCTGGGATTAAAGGGTTGCTTTCTGGGATTAAAGGCGTGTGTCACCGTGCCTGGCCATTTCCAGTGTGGCCTTGAACTCACAGAGATCCAGAGGGATTTCTATCTCTGGAATGCTAGGATTAAAGGCGTGAGTGCCACCATTTTCTGTCCTCTGTATCTAAGTGACTGTCTGTTCTCTGACCCCAGATAAATTTATTAGGGTACACAATATTTTGGGGAATACAATACTACCACACACACACACACACACTCACACAACACACACACACACACACACACACACACTCACACACAACACACACACACACACACACACACACACACACACTCACACACAAGGAGTTTAAATGGAATCACCCTATAACATGGGGACAGAGCTTCCACTGGCTGCCAAAGGCTATCAAACGAAAACTCAAGAGTCAAGCATACTCATCTATTTTTAACTTGTTGGTCGTTGAATCCCATAGACAGCCCTCCCCATAACAGACTTCTGCCATTGCCATGGCTAACCCTCCAGAATTTGATGGAGGGACCCTTTTGTTTGAAGACATTGTAGAAGATGGAGAAGCCAAGTTGGTACTTACCTGGAAGCTTCAGCCTTATCGGCTAATAATGTTGTAAGGTGCTGGAAGAAAAAATAAAAGCACTACCTAGGAGGAAAAATAATCGACAGTATTACCCTGTTGTGAACCCTACAAGCTACAAAAATGACGGGCCTGGCAAGTATCCCTGCTGGTGAAATAGTGGAGCAATAGCTTTCTGATTGGATTTATTTATTTTTTTTCTGGAGCTGAGGACCGAACCCAGGGCCTTGCACTTGCTAGGCAAGCGCTCTACCACTGAGCTAAATCCCCAACCCCTTCTGATTGGATTTAAAGCCTGCTGCACAAGACGGGACTCATGCCTAGTACTCTGTAAGCTGGGGACTGTATGATCTGACTAGAGGTATTATTAGCTAGAGCTGGCTAGGTTAAGGCCCAAGAGGAGAACCTAATACTATTATTCCACTAAATGGACATAGTGAGAAACTGCCCCTAAATTATTATCTTTGTACCAACAGACAAGTGCATCTCTCAGCTCATCAGAGATGCACACAGAGGTCTGAACCGGGTCAAGGTGCAGAGAATAAGAGACTGTGGAGTCCCCCGTCCCTAAATGGGACATCTGTGTCTGTATGAGCCTTCTCTCACTGCCTAGGGGTCATTGTAGAAGTCAGATTGTAAAGGCCAGAGGTAGTGGACATCTGCCACAAAATAGTATCTGCCAGGAATGTCAGGGCCATTGCCCAGATGAGCTCCTAGCTGCTGGGACGGCAGGGCACAAGACCTCCACAATATCAAGCCAACCAAATTCGGCACGGATGGGGGAGGGGCTCACAAAGGGGAGCGATTGGCAACTGATGGCTGCTGGGGGAGGGAGAGTCGGTTTCCTTCAGGAATGCTGCCCCTCTGAGGCTGTCTACTCTAGTGGATGGACCCACACCTCGTATACTCAAGCAACACTAAGTGAATTTACAATAATAATACAATTTACAAAATCATAATTACAATTTTAAATAAATCAGTGGATTTACAAAACAAACAAACAACAAACAAAAAACAGAACGGGTAAAATTATGAGGCAAAAGTGATAGGGGGCATAGGGAGAAAAATGGGAGAGAAAAGAGGTAAATTTGATCAAAATGTATTAGATGCATGGATGATATTTTCAAACGATAAAAAAATCGGAAAAATGGGCTTAGTCCTTTGAGGTTTCTTCTGCACGGTAACACTCAGAAGCAGCTTCTGTCAGAAACCTGGGCTCAGAGAGCAGGAGACTCTAGTTTGAAGTCTACTTGGTTTCTCAAATCTGAACATTAGGGTTTGAAGAGTACATTGGTTCATGTTCTCAACATGAACTGTTATTTTTAACAGGTTTATATGGTGCTTAGTATATGGTGTTCCCTAAGTCATTTAGCTCCAACTGTGACCTAATTCCACCACTGTCAGATCATGTCGGTCATAGGTACGAAAATGAAGAGAACAAAAATCTGTCACAGCAGCTCTGGGTTGAGACTCAACGGCCATCTGTGCTCCTAAACGCCAACCTAATTTACTCCCTAGGGTCATGGTTATATTTTTCCTCTTTGCCTTGACTTTCTTTTTTTCCTATTCATCCTTTTCTACAAAATCCCTATTATTGCACACTGAATTTCACTCTCTCCTCCTATCCCTCCTTGCTGATGGACATTGGTCTATACTAATACCCATCCGTCTTCTCACCTGTGACTGTTTCCAGAAATTGGACTGTGACGATGGATAGAAGCACTGGATTGATACTGTCCTACAAAGGATAACAGTTCCCCGATGCTACCACCGGTACAGTGACCTGACCCTTCTGCTTTGGAATCTGAGGTGCCTAAGTGTCACGTCTGAGCCTTGAAAAGGGAAGGTGACATTAAAAGCAGTAACACTTTCCAGCCACTTATGAACAATCCCTTTCCCTCTCATGCTCTTAAAAACCACAAAACAGCTTCTCTGTCACTTTGAGACAATGCAGTAGCTGCTGACGTAGTGGGTAATGTTTTGGAGGGCTGGATTCTGGTTGCCTCTGTGTCTTTTATTTGGGAAAGGGCACACAGACATTGGAAGTATTCATAAAAGTGTTCGAGAAGTCACACGATTTGAACAGAAAGCCTTCATTAGTCTTCCTAATAGATTTAGAATAAAAATAAATGTAGAAAGAGTGGGCAAATTTATTCAAGCACATGTCACATGGGCATTGAGAAAGAAGGTCATCCAATTAACTAATTACATCTTGCAGATCCTTGGTGTGATGCTCAGAGGCGGTTGCTGTCAGAAATCTGGGTGCAGAGAGAGCCGGCAACCCTAGTTTGAAATTCGCTGGGTGTCTCAAATCTCAACAGGCGCCACTCATACATAAAGGCTATGTTATAATTAAATATTGACAAGCAATGTGTTTCTTGGAATTCTAGGACATTTTGCTTTCATCATGCTCCAATCAACGAGGCCAAAATGCAAGCCAATGACATATAAATTGGGCTGCCGGTGTCCAGCTACTGTCTCGAAGCTTCCCAATAGATAACAAAGGAAGAAAAGGAACACTTATTGAATGCCTACTCAGGACTAGGCCTTTTCCTGCACATTTCACCTAAACCTTGAAAAATCCCCCTTGTGCATCTGGTCAAACAAGCAGGAAAGGGTCTTGTTGCTTTTGATTTAGAAGGAAGCTGGTGAGGGTGGACCAGACATCAGCAACCACAAGCCACCTCTGCCTGGGAGGTGTGCAGGCTCCCTGCTCCACCAACCTGGATGTGGGTGGTGAGTCTTTAGGTTCCATACTCATACAGTGGACAGCATCTGTCATTAGCTTCTGAGATTCTGAGCTGACGCCAGGCTGGCAGGAGAAGGCAGCCACCATGCTTTGCACTAATGAGGAGTCCTGCTCGTCACTGTCAGGAAAGGAGAAGTGAGTGAGGAGTGAGTCGGGGGGAGCACATGGGCCGTGACCGACAATCTCGCTCCCTATTTGGATGGATTGACTTAAGGTTCCCCCTTAGAATGTAGGTTTCTCTAGAATGTAGGTTTCTCTTCCTCTTGTATGACACATCAGATTCATGGGGCGATTCGAGCAGCTCATTAGGCTGTGCCTCCTTTCCTCTGGTGGCACCACACGAGCCAGAAAGCCCAGGTATTCTCAGCTTCCCTCAGCACAGCAGCATTTCCTGTCTTTGGCCTATTTTCCTTGGGCCAACCTCCCGAGAGAGAGATCTCAGCAAAGCCAAAGGAACCCAGGATCATCCAGCAGTGGATTCTGCAGCCCACGGCTCAGCTCTACAGTCCTGACCCATGAGTGCTTACAGGCACAGACAGTGGCTTTCTAAAGCCCAGCCGAGCCCCTTTGATTTTTGTCCTTGCATGGAGATGGCTGCTGAGAAGCCAACAAAGGACTAATAAAATCCCTCGGCCCACTCCTTTTTAATGTCTTTCTGGAACTCCACCGCAGGAACCATCTGCTCCCAGTGTGTACTTCCATATGAAAGAGTGGCTGAGCTGCGAACCACATTTCTGGGAGAACACTGGGGCAAACCTAGCCCTCTGTGAACTCAAAGTCCCGCCAAGCCAGTCACACGTTTCGTCGGAGCGTTGATAAAATAGGGTAGGTGACACATCTGTCATCACTAATAGCCACTGTCATATCTGTCCATTTATCTGGGTGCCAAGCGAGGCCCGAAGCCCTCCCGACTGTTTTGTAAGAGGTAAGCACCGCTAACGTACTCATTGCGTAGACAAAGTAACTAGAGATTTGAAGAAGTTAGGTGAACGTGCTCCAAGCAGACAGCCAGTAAACAACGGAGCCAGCTCAGGTCCGAAGTCCGTCTGTTCTTCATAGATGCCCTCAGCAACTGGGTTATTTGTCTCATTGTTAGACTGAGGAGTGTTCACCGAAAAGCCATCCAAACCACTGTCTAACTTTTTGTTTGATAATTTGTAAGACCAGAAAGCTTTGTGCAGAAAAAAAACAAAGTAAAATCTTTCATTGTGGAGTAATTTTAGATTTGACAGAAATATTGAAAAATGAGCAGAGGTCCCCTGTATTTTTCATGCACTCTCCTGTCATGTGAACATCTGTAACTAAGAGACATTCTTCATGACTCAGAAATTGTCCATGGAACCATACAACGAACTCATGGACACTCTTAAGATTATACGATTTTTATTTTCAATTTCTAATAATTTCCAATTTGCTCATGCTTTTCAGGGTCTATGTTTTGTTTTTTGTTTTTCTTCAGTAGGGAGTTGGGTGCACTTTTCAAATGTGTTAAGTTCTGTGTGTTACCATTTCTGTTCTTACTGAGGATGCTAAAAGAATACCACGTTTGGAGTACAGATATACTTCTGTACCATGTTTGGAGTGCAGGTATACTTCTGTACCATGTTTGGAGTGCAGACATACTTCTGTATCATGTTTGGAGTGCAGGCATACTTCTGTACCACATTTAGAGTACAGGCATACTTCTGTACCATGTTTGGAGTGCAGGTATACTTCTGTAGCACATTTAGAGTGCAGGCATACTTCTGTACCATGTTTGGAGTGCAGACATACTTCTGTACCATGTTTGGAGTACAGACATACTTCTGTACCATGTTTGGAGTGCAGGTATACTTCTGTTGGGTGATAAACAGTGGAGACTCAGCCACACCCCCTTCTACCAACCTTCATCTTCAGCCCCACCTAGATGCTGGATGTGACTCTCAACCCAAGCGTGTCCCTTGACTTGGTCATCTGCCTCTTCTCTCGGCTGTTTCTTACTGAGGTCTGGTAGCCTGACTCAGATCTTTCAAGTTTTCACTTCACTTTCCATGTTCTACGTCTGTTTCTTCCTGGATACTTCTGTGGTCTGGATTCAACTGTCCTTCTAGCTTGGAGTTTGGGTTTTTATGTTCTCATGAACTGTATTCTGCTTCTACTTATCTTAGTAATCTCACTTGGTCTGGAAGAATCCAAATGCCCTGCTCTGACATTTAATTCGTCTCTCAATCTTTTTTTTTTTTTTTTCTTCAGAGCAAATGGTAACTAAATTAACAGTTTCAAATTGACGTAGCTGGTGACTGGAGGATTAACTGATCCAGGAAAGGGATAGGGACTTCCCAAGTGTCCTTCAGTCGTCAGGACAAACACAGCTTAAAATAAAAACCAAACAGACATCAAACATCACTGAAGGGTATGTTTTAGAAAAGAACTTCAAAATCTTTGCTCTGCCAAATGGCAGACGCATTGTAACCCACTTTTGGAAAGGAATGCTGTTATTAGTCACAGTATTTAAACTTGTCTTTAACAAGCAAAATAAGTATTAAAATCAGACTTAATATGTCTGAAGCAAATTTACACGCCCTCCACATTCCCTGAAACCAGTGTTTCCCCTCACCTTTCCTGGTGGTGTTCCTGGGCCTGTGTGTTCTGAGGCACCAGGCTAGGACACTCAAGGCCACATTCTCCTCTGTCTAGGCTCACGTACAAGCATTTGCCCACTCCAGCCAGCCTTGTCCAGCAGCTCTCAACGCTTCCTCTCATCCTGTCTTCCTGTCTTTACTCTTAATTTTCCTGCAGAGTTATCACAGACCTCTTGACCTCCATGCCTCTGAAGTACATGGGGATAGACTCATCGGTCATGTGGCCGACAGGCTCAGAAACTTCAGCGACATTCTTGAATCTACTGGGGTTAGAAAAGACTCCTTTTTCTGGATTTGAGCTCCTGTGGGTCCCATAGTACTCTTCAATATTTTTGTTAGTTCTTTGATGATTTCATATAATGTGCTTTGGTCATGGCCTCCATCCCCTCCTCCCCCACTCGTTTCCCGCTCTACCTCTCCTTTCCTGTCCCTGCTGATGCTCCTTGCGACACCTCTTTGGTCAATATTGGTGATCCTGAACTGATTCCAGTTCAGTGTCTCTCAGCAGAAATGTGTTGAATGTCTATCATGTGTTACTTATGCAAAAATCGGAACAGACGTGCACTTTCAAGAAGTTCGTCGTTTAAAGAGCAACGCAGTTAGACGGCTATAAAATCATCTAGCCGGGCGGTGGTGGCGCAAGCCTTTAATCCCAGCACTCGGGAGGCAGAGGCAGGTGGATCTCTGTGAGTTCGAGGCCCGTCTGGGCTACAGAGCGAGTTCTAGGACAGGCACCAAAGCTACACAGAGAAACCCTGTCTCGAAAAACAACAACAACAAAAAATCATCTACAGCAGGAGGAGAGGTGGGATGAGGGCAGAGCCTGTGGGTAAGCCCTCGTGGCAGAGCACAGGGAGCAGTTAGCACTGTGGAGCCATCAAAGTGGAAGAGAGTGCACAGCCAACAGCCGCGGTGGGGTGGGAACTGTGTATAGGAACGTAACAGCGCGACAAGGGGTCAAAGGGTAGACAGAGGTGGACGTGGTGTGCTGCGCTTCCCTTCTCCATATGTGCACATTCTAGCAACGTTCTCTGTCGCAGGCTTCATGGAACCCTGAAATGGTTGTTATTTCTCAGAACCTCGTCACTTCCTTTTTTCTGTTCAAAGCACGTTGTGGTTTAGACGGGGAGCGTGGACTGCACAGTCAGCGCCCTGGCTGACACAGTGTATCACCCCTGCTGCTGCTGCAGCTGCAGCTTGCACCCTGGCTCACCGGGGTCGTGAACTCCCGGAGCATCACCGGCTCTGCACAGGGGCTCTGCACAGGGTGGCAGTGACAGCGATGGACGTAGATGCTAAGCTTCATACAGTTTTTGTCTGCGTGTAAGCACCACTGTCCACTGGAACTCCACCTGCAGGACACAAACTCTAAAATACAGTTATTAAGTTCACAGCAGCAAGAACAGCCTCAACACAAACCAAAAAAAGACCCTCGCATGTACAACCCCGTCCCCGGGCCGCCCCCCCCCCCCCCCCCAACACTCAGGGAGATGAGCTCCACGGGTCAAAGGTGAGTCGTTCCTCTGCTTGCTTAGGAATGAATGAAGCCTTCATCCCATTGCTACCAACCTTGTTTCACCAAGTTCTCAACTTCAGTTCCAAAACTTTCCGTTCAGACGGGCTGTCTGCAGCAGAGGAAGAGAAGCCATGAGCTGTTTTCTTAACTCGTTCTGGGCTCCTAGCATCCAGCTTCCCACCCACAGGCACATTTTAGGTAGTGTGATTACTCCTTTATAATCTAATCAAGTCTATACCTTAACTACTTCATGTGTAGGTCTATGGCTTATTATAATATATAAGGTAAATTTTTAAAGGGAAGAAATGCAGTGACTTAAAACACCCTATTTTTCCCTCCATGTAAGCTTTGTGGTTTTTGTCTGTTTGTTTCTTGCTTTTTTTTTTTTAAGAATAACTTATTTTTATTTTATGAGCCATCTCTTCAGCCTTTTGCTTTTGTTTTTATTCAACATCTAATGAGCATTAGCAGGGTAGGTACTGCAGAAGTAAAATCTCTTCAGGGAACAGAATGATAAAGATACCATGGTCCCTGCCCTTCAGATAATCACAACTTACTGTCTCTGACACTGGGATTTGTACGCAATGTATAACTGAAACTCGAAAGTGTTCCAGGGCTGGGGAGAGGGGTTGGTGGTAACGTGCTTACTATGCAAGCGTGAGAATCTGAGTCCAGATCTCAAGCACCCATATAAAAGCCAGGGGCACACCTGTAAAGGCCAGGTGCGTGTCTGTAATCTCAGCAAGGAGGTAGAAGTCAGGATCGTCCCTGGGGGTTATCACCAGCCGGTTTAGGCAACTTCTGAGTTCTAGGTGGACAACAATTGAAGCAGACATCTGATTTCACTCTCTGACTTCCACATGTACACACATAGATGCACACATGCATGTGAACACACACACAGAGACACAGACACACATATACACATACACACACACACACACACACACACACACACACACACACACTCACTCACTATTCTAGACAGCACAAACTTTTGTTCTGCTCTATTCCAGAAGTGTGTTTGCAAGATGAATATGAGGATAAATTCCCATGGAGGGGGGCATAATCCTAGATCAGCTTTCCAAGCTTTCTTTGACAGATGACTCTTAAAGCACACTGCACCCTATATTCAAGCAAATAAGGACCGCTTCTGCGATGTTGAATGCTTGGTCAAAATTCCCCAAACCTCTAACTATAGCTTTCTAACCTACTGGAAGCTTTAACTACAAAGGATGGCACAGGATTTCCCAGGTCTGTGGCTGCTCCCACTTCCCTGAACTCCCAGAGAAGGAGTCACTGTGTGGGGCTTGCTTCCCCATCTCTTCAGCTCAAGGTCAAAGCAGGTGGAGGAATTTCCAGTTCTCTCTTTAAATGAGCAAAACCTTAGGCGTGAGTCGTTCCTGAGCTGTAGGTGGAATTTCACATCACTAGTAGGTGAGAGTTCAGTTTGGAAGATGGGGGACTGGAAAACTATAATCTGAAAGATTCTCTTTCCTGTGGGGTATAAATGACCAGGGTGAGGGACAAGGGGTTATCCTTAAAGTGACTTTTGTCAGTGCCTGTGAAATATCACCAGCTTGGATTCATCATGACCAAGGTCATATATTGTGGTGATCTTTTGTTTGTGATCTAACAAATACAGATTGCTTGGAGATCAGAGGGTGAAGCTAAGTCACTGGTGAACTATAGAGGTCGGGCAGTGGTGGCTCACACCTTTAATCCCAGCACTTGGGAGGTGGAGACAGGAGATCCCCCGTTTCAGGCTGAGGCGTCGGCGAGGTAAGAGGTAGCTGTGTCTTGTTCCTTTCTCTCTCTGATCTTTCAGCATTTACTCCAATATCTGGCCCTGGGTTTTTATTATTAAGACCAATTAGAATTTGTGCTACAGCATATTATACGCGTTGGCCATTCATTCCCTCGTCTGTGATGATAACAGAGACTTTCCTGAAGGGTTTATCATGTGTCACTTACAGTAACCGGCGCAGAGACTACACCAGCGGACAGGACATGGCCTGATCATGAGGAATATCCAGGAAAATGGCCGTAAACAAGTAAGTAAGAATTGTAACTGAGTTCCCTGCATTTGAGGGGCAGGCAGAAGAGGGTAAGGGGTGGGATGCGCCCTGGGGAAATCACCCTTGTGGCTGTAGTAGTTAAGTATATAAATGTACACATAATCATCCTGATCACTGAGTTTCAAATTTTAGAGAGACTTCTGATTCTGAAGCCTTTGAAACCAACAAGAGATCCTTCCTTCCTTCCTTCCTTCCTTCCTTCCTTCCTTCCTTCCTTCCTTCCTCCCTCCCTCCCTCCCTCCCTCCCTCCCTCCCTCCCTCCCTCTTCTTTCCCCTTTCTCTTTCTAACCAGGGCTTCACACATGATAAGCAAACACTATTTTACTGTCCACTCCTACAGAATCAACATCGACATCTTCCACAGATCGGCAGGAACATGTGGGCTTTGGCCTCTGTGCCCGGCTCGTTTCGCTTAACGTAATAACCTCTCATTCCATCCAGAAAGGCCTGGTTTGGTAACACATTCAAAGAGACGCCTTCGTTATATTCGTCTTCTGTATAAACACTGTGAGGTTCTGTCATGATGCTGGGTAGACGTTAGAGAGACCGATGACTGTCACACACAGGGGTGGCTTGGGGCCTTGCCATTGCTGTGCTCGGAGCCCAAGCTGATGGTCAGCAAATGTTTCCGTGGAAATACCCTCTTCTGAATTAGAAATGGGATGTATAACGAGTATGTAATAATATAATAAAGAAGATAATATTATGCAATACTGTAATAAAGAAGATAATTAGAGCATCCTCGCTTTACTTTTTTAAGAAAAAATTTAAAGATCTAGGCATGTAGTAATATTTTTAATATTTGGTATCTACTAACATTTTAAGGAAATACTTTTAAAAAACATTGAAGTCAACATTTTCGAATTGGCATTTTATTAGAGAACACAATCTGATTTATAAATCTGAACCATGAAGGACTCAGTAGATAATTATAATCTTGAAGGAGTTTCAAATCCACCTTAATGGGACTCCATCAACCAACCAACCAGAGACCATGTTTAAATTTTTAAACAGGGCATTAAATAATTAAACAGCATAACAAATTATGTTTTGGGCAACTGTCACAGCCTAATTTCTTGAGCACTCTCAAGAATAAGGCTAGACACGTGACACTCCCGAAAGGAAACATGGCTCAAACTCTCTGCTGGAAATAGATGAAATAAAAATCCCAATCAGAGACTGTCACCAAAGCTTTTGTAGACACCCCAGCCCTTTCCAGACTTTCATGTTGAACACACTGACAAGGCAGCTTTCTCTTTTTGCAGGAAGTTTTACCTGCTTTTATAAATATCTTGGTTTCACCGATTCAACGTCCGTGTCCCTAGCCTGCCTTGCTATGGCCACGATTTCTCATGACTTTTAAAACACCTAGCCAGGAGCTACAGAAAAACATGTCTGCCTTTATACCCCACTTCCCATCTCTGTTGACCCAAATTCCTTTGTCGGACAACTGGAAGAAAACTGTTATATATTTTACAACGGTTGCCAGTGTCTGGTGTCATGACATGTTGTTGTTGTTGTTGTTGTTGTTGTTGTTGTTGTTTTTCCTTGCGATGTGTTTGACAAATTTCAAAGTGATGCTTGCCACCTCCTTCCTGGATTCCATGTATTCCAAATACCGGGAAGTGCTAGTCAAGAAGTTAGTTGTAGATATTACCACATTCTCTTTCTTGGAGTTTTAAAAACACCATTCTTCCATGGAGATGACTTCAACCCTACACAATTAAATCATCTTTGGTTGTGATGGTTCAATAGAAAAACTCCTATAACAACACAAGACTCCACATTTTATATGACATGGCTAATTGTATGATTTTTTTTCTCTTATATTTTGTTTTGTATAGAGGCAAGGTCTCATCTGTGCAGGCAGGCCTTGAACTTGCTATGTGGCTGAATACGACTTTAACCCTTGATCTTCCTGTCTCCATCTCTCAGACTGTAGGTGATACAGGCTGTATGAACCGCCACACCTGTTGCTAGAGAGCTTCTCTCCAGCTCCCAAGTCCCGACAGTCTCCAGCTACAAAGTCCCGCCAGTCCCGGAGCTCACTTACAAAATAAACACACAGACTCTTATATTATTTAAACTGTTTGGCCATTAGCTCAGGCCTATCATTGTCTAGCTCTTACTCTTATATTTAGCCCATTTCTATTAATCTCTACTTTGCCACGTGGTTCGTGGCTTACCGGTACCTTACATCTTGCTTGTCCTGGTAGCAGCTCCAGGCAGTCTCTCCCTCCACCTTCCTGTTCCCTCAATTCTCCTCTCTGTTAGTCCCGCCTATACTTCCTGTCTGGCTATCGGCCAATCAGTGCTTTATTTATTAACATATTTGTCATACAGAACATCCCACAGCACTTCCCCTTTTCTTCTTTTTAAAAAAGGAAGGTTTTAACTTTAACATAGTAAAATTACATATAACAAAACAATTGTCGAGCAAGAATTACAGTTACAATATTAAAGAAGATATTCTGTCTATCTTATATTTGTGAGTTTAAGGTTTTATATCTAACTTATCTTTTACCATAACTAAGGAAATTACAACTATCTAGTCTTCAACCACATCGAAGACCTCAGAAGGAATATAATGGTACCTGAGAAATGGTAGATGGATGCAAGCAACTTTCGGGAATCTTGCAAGAGTAGACAGAGACAGCTGACAGCCTGGACAGTCACCTAATGTTTTTTAGCATTGTTGGTGCATTTAAATTGGCTACAGGCCTAGAGTATCTGACAGACCATTTTTAGAAGCAGGAATTTTGAAAGACCATCTTACCCTGTCTTGGCAGAGTACAGTGGTCGCTTTTCTTGTGTCCCGCTTGTCCAGAAAGGACAGTATTGTATTCGTACTGTCAGCAGTCGAGGCAAGGGCAGTTCTTTGCCCAGTAGGCCATTTTGTGCCAAGAAGACAAACTTCCAAATGGAAATGTCTTAGAAGCCCAAGCCTTAGATAATTTGCACTGTAATTTGTACTGTTATGGATTCTTATATGTTGATACAAATGTAAACTATTTTTATATTCCTGTTTAAGATAATTTGTATATTGATACAAATACAGAACTATATTTGTTATAATGTACATATATTTCTACTCTTATTTGAAATATTGTATATTGATACAAATGTACATTTATATCTGTCATACTTTATGTATGTTCTACTTCTGTTTAGGATATTCAGTATATTGATATATATTTAAGATTATTGTCATATTGCATATCACACTATATATTCCCACCTCTGTTATAAATATCTTGTGTATTGTCACAATTTTGAAGCCATCGTTCTTTACCATACATTTGCTTATAGACTGTTTACCTTGTTTACATGAAGCCTTAGTCCTTAGGTTATTTCGGTAGATAAGACTTATAGATTTATTGTCACCTATGCTTGTCATCTCTATAGTTACATTAGTTAGGTTATCCAGATTTACAGATACATAGGTCAGATGGACAGGTAATCTTCAAACACTTCATAGACCTAGAGAATATGGCATTTAAATAACTTAGAATTCTGTTGACGTGAGACACAATTGCTCCTGGCAGCACCAATTTGATCTCGAGAGAATGTTGGGCTTATAAGACATTTCCATTTGGAAGTTTGTGTCCTTGGCACAAAATGGCCTACTGGGTGAAGAAGTGCCCTTGCCTCCACTGCTGACAGTACGAATGCAATGCTGTCCTTTCTGGACAAGCGGGACACAAGGAAAGCGACCACTGTACTCTGCCAAGACAGGGTAAGATGGTCTTTCAGAATTCCTGCTTCTGAAAATGGTCTGTCAGATACTCTAGGCCTGTAGCCAATTTGAATGCACCAACTATGCTGAGAAACATTAGGTGACTGTCCAGGCTGTCAGCTGTCTCGGTCTACTCTTGCAAGATTCCCGAAAGTTGCTTGCATCCATCTACCATTTCTCAGGTACCATTATATTCCTCTCAGGTCTTTGATGGGATTGAAGACTAGCAGTTATAGTTACAACTTAGTATATATAATATCTTAGATAGAACATATTAAGTATTAGATTCAGGTTCTTTAGGATAGGACACCTTTTGGAATGATCTTTGTAACATGCCATTTACCTATGCTCTATACTTCTCTGGATTTTAGTATGTGTTTCTTGCTTGATATTGTTTGCATTGATTGTAGTTCCATCTTATATAGGTCATTATCCTTCATTACTCCTGGACAATATTTGATAACCATTCCTTTGTATATAATCTTGTATTAAGTTAGAACCTTCTTATTTAGACAAAAAGGGGGAGATGTAGTGGGTAGCCATTCCAGCTTTAGTCTGGAAGTTCCAACCCCCATTGAGGCTTCCGTAACTATCACGCCTACAAGGCGGGGCCAAGGGAGGCCCTGAAGACCAGAGATCGGGACGCGCGGTGCTCTCTTCTTTCCTGGACCTGGACGTGAGAGGTAGACCGAGGAGGGTTCTCCAGAGAACACCGCCAGACTGCGCTGCCTCTTTTCCAGAACCCACCACCTACCTATCCCGTCATTTGTAAGTTACCCACTAAATAAATCTTCCTTATAACTACGTGGAGTGGCCTAAGTAATTACAACAATACACACCTACCTAAACTTTTCTGTTTTAGAAGCTCCGGGGATTGAGCTCAGAGGCTCATGAATGCCAGACAATCACTCTATCAACTGAACTACCACTAATTATATTTTTGAAGGAATAAAATAGCTTGGGGTTCTTTATTTTGAGGTGTAGCTGGATGGAAATATCGTACAAAAGATCTAGAAAGAATGAAATCAAAATGCTTCATCAGCTTCTGTCTGTCCAGCAGGCTTGCAGAAATGAGCCTCAGGTATAGCAACACTTCAGTCCAAGACAACTGCATAATCCACAGACATCACAGCTAAGCCGTTTACTTCACTGAGCCACGACGACAAGGTTTGAAGCAAAACGGGTCAGCAGACGTGGTTTGAAGTCCCAACTGTCACCAGCATTATGCAGTCTTGGGAAAACCGTGTCCCTTCTCCAATTTCCATAAAATAACAGGGATGACATTCAGCCATGACTAACATCTGTCTTTGCTGGGAAATTCAGTAAATCCTTTAAGGCAGTTGTACTGGCGATACTGAAAG
Source organism: Peromyscus attwateri (assembly GCA_902168425.1). NCBI lineage: Eukaryota > Metazoa > Chordata > Mammalia > Rodentia > Cricetidae > Peromyscus > Peromyscus attwateri. Next base: position 14,983 of record CABHPP010100575.1, read on the forward strand.
GCAGTGTGTGTGTGTGGGGGGGGGCGGACGCGGGTGCTGATGGGAGTCGGGGAGCTGTGGCGTTGCTCAGGGGAAGTGCAATTGCCTGGAAGACTCAAGGCCCCGGTTTTGATTCCCAGTGCTGCAAAAATGCATGGATGAATTAATGAATGAACAGTAACTCGAAGGGCTGGGGAGATGGTAATGGGCAAAGCATTTGCCGAGCAAGCATGAGGACCTAAGTTAGAATCCCCAGTACCATGTAAACAACAGGACATGGCTGCCCTCTCCTGTCATTCCAGCACTGAGTGGTGGAGACAGAAAGGTCCTAAGGGCTCCCTGGTCAGCCAGTCAGTACTACAGGTGCAGGAGAGATGCCGTCTCAAAAAATAAGGTGGAGGGTGGTAAAGGAGGACACCTGATGTCCCCCAGCCTCCACACATGAATCAGCAAATACTTGTAACCATAAACGCACATGCACGCACATACGTGCACACAAAGCAACATAGGAAAGAGGGCGTGGGTAAGGACGTCAAGCTCCGTCACCTGCTGAGGCTTCTCATTGCTCCTCATATGAAATCGGCAACTCGTTTTAGACACATAGCTTCATCATGCATGGACTGACATCTCTACAGCACCCTCAGGGAAGGGCTCAATGGAATCCCACCCCACCTTTCTGAGCTAGTTATACCAACACTTACGAGATGCCTGGTTCAAAACATCTGTTCAGGCCTGGAAGTGTGCCAGCCCCAGAAAAGCAGCCCCTGGTTCCTTCCTGGGAGTCCTGCAAAGGTAAAGATAAGATCAACACTTATGTGCGGGGTGATGGGGTCCTGGAGAGGCTCTCGTAAACATCTGGGACTATGCTTTCAGCTGAAAGTCCCAGTGTCTATGAGTTCAAGATCTCCATAATAAACAGAGAAGTGAAATACACATTACACCACCATGTCTTAGGCTGGCTGTTTCAATAAACATTAAACATAGAAAGCGTTAGAGCCAGAAGATTCAAATTTCAGCTCTAATTCCATGCCAGAAGGCTATTGGTAATGATATTGTCTGTGGTGTGTTAGCATGCCATGTGATTCTAAAACCTTGCTCACATGAAGTGAAAATTTCAAAACCCAACCTATTCAAAGCATCCATCATTTCTAGTCTAACTGATTTTCCCCGGAACTATAATACAGTTCTCAGAGACTTAGAAATATCACCAGGCTTTCAAACTCAGAGATTCCATATTCAACATAAAGCAAACTTAAATGCAACATTGGAAAACCAGGAGAAAATAGACACACCATGTTGCTTGCAAAAGTATTTCTCAGGGGGCCGTGTAGGGAAGAGAGGTCTGGGTTTGATTGTACTTGACTTGATCTGGTTCTCGCTCTCAGTTACAATCCTTGAACTTGGACCTGGGCCTTCAGCTTCAAAGGTGCTCGGTGTTCCCATCAGCAAAGTGGGTGCGGTACTCATGACAGTAATGGAGTAACGAACAGTGATGTCGGGGGAGCAAGTGGCCACAGAACTCAGTCATGAGCCTTTCCAGACAGGATTAGACAGGGCACTGCTAAAATGTGAGGTTCACCACCTTTCTCTTTCCAGCCCAGCTCTGTCATTATCCAAAAGTTAGGGGTTCACAGATCATCTAAGTGGTGTGCATTTGAAAGATGTGTGTCTTCACGTTTTCACACGTACGAGTGTAGGTATGAACATGCCACGGTGTATGTGTGGAGGTCAGAGGACAACCGTGGGTGTTGGTCTTCTACTGCATATGTTGGCAGGCAAGCTTCTAGAGGTTCTCCTGCCTCTGCCTCGTGTCACGTCTTAGAAGCACTGGGATTACAGATGCCCACTACTGCATGGAACATGGGTTCTGGGGATTTGAACTTTGGTCCTCTCAACTGCACCGCAAGTTCTTTATCCATGGAACCATCTCCCGAGCCCCTCTACAGGGAGTCTTAAAGAAACGAATAAATAGTTGAGAATGATTGCATATACCAGAGAAACAGCAACAGGTTAGAAATGTTACGAATCATAAAGTGTGGACTTGACGTGAACATCCAACCCCCCACCCCCTGAAAAGCCGACCATTTCTCAGTGGCACCTGGATCCTTCATCTTTCTCTTGAGTTTGTGGGTCCCCATACTTGTCCTCTGTGCGTTTTGATTTTCTCAACTGGTTGAAATGAAATATACTGAATGTTTCTGCTTCACACACAGTTTCTGGGTTCCACGGAACTTGTGCTCCATATCCCTGTGATCTTTGGAAAACCGACTTACTATTTCCCCCTGGGAATGGCAAGTTGCTGAATGTGCTCCTGGTTCTGCACAAATCTGCTTGGTTTTGTGCCCATTGTGTGCTTCAGGTTGTGTGGGATGCCCTAGACGTGAACACCATCACCAGCACCGCCTGTGAAGGACACTTACTCCATCTCCCCACCCCCCTCTGTCTCGTAATAATTTCTCTGAGCTGTTTTATGAAAACCAAGGGACTTAGATATGCTGGGGTTTTGTCAAGATGAGAAAATATTTGAGGCTGTGTAGTTTTCAAATGGCCCTTCTATCATGTAGAATTTATGAAATCCTGGATCCTTTTGGATTTCTGCTTTTTATCATCCATCATAACTGTTATTCACCAGGTGCCTACTATACTCCAAGCACATAAAATGTACAAATTCTTGAAGATGCCAGTGAAGCATCTTATTCTACAGACGTCAAAAATGTATAGGCAAAGGTCTGATTTTTTTCTAAGCATGATGGCACATGCCTGTAATTCCAACATTGGCAAGCAGAGACACGAGGATGGATTACTATGAATTTGGAGGTCGCTTGGGCTCATTTTTCTTGAGGTGATACAGTGAGCTGTGGTCAGTACTATTTTCACCCCAGCTTCATTATACAGCTTTTGACATAATCTTATCCCATTGTCAAGTTCCTCATCAACACCAACTGTGGCTACCCGGGACTCTAATATTTACAATTTTAATATCTAATTTAAGACATATTATTTCTCACAACTGAATGTCTTGAAAGAGGCTTGTTCTATGTTTAAATTGGACACAGTGTCTAAAGACATCTGTAGCAGTACATTGCTGGGATTCTTCCCTCGTCATTTAAAAACAAATGTCATCAACATGTGTGTTCAGTAAGATGCATTCTGAGAAGCGGCATCCAACAGTGTTTAATGCATGTCTGGTTGTCCCTACAGCATCTATGAAGGCTTGTTTTTGTTTACATGAAGTATTCCCACATCTGCATTGCCATCCCAGTCTCTTCTGGGACAGTAGGGACATTAAATTGAGTCTCTCATTAATGGACAAGAGTGTCAGTATTATATTAGAGGCTGATGGCCCATCCAGTTCCTAAATGATCAATATACAGACATGTGACATATGTCATTCCCTAAGATCAGTGCTGGGATATTTCTCTTTTCTTGTCCTCACCTATTGAGATTGTTGGCTACTGAAATAAACGAGAACTTGCCTAGAGTTTACTATTCTCCTTTGTGTTGGTTACTTTCCTCGTCCTCGTGATAAAATACCTTGCAGCTTAGGGGAGGAAAGATTTAATTTGGCTCGTGGTTAGAAGGGACACAATCCATCGTGTTGGGGAGAACATGGCGGCAGAAGTTTTTCATGGATATGGCGCTAAGTCTGTTCTCATTCGGGCAGAATAGGAAGCGGAGATGGAACAGGAAGCAGGGTTGAGCTTTAAACAGCAAGATCCCTTTTCCTTAGAGACTCACTTCCTCCAGCGGGGCCTGACTTCCCAAAGTTCCCACAACCTTCCAGAACAGCTCCAGCAGCTGGGACCAGGTGCCCCAGCACAGGCTATTTCACATGCAGACTCTAACAGACCTTTTGCTCTCTTCCCTCATGTGGGGACAGTTTACTGGGGGGCTGGCAGGATTCTGAGTGACTCAGCTGCATCATCATAACACACAGGTGGATGTTGTTGATGCTCCGTAGTGATGGCCAGCTAACATTCCTTTGTATGCCATCAGGCCACATCATAAGCCCTTTAAGGGATTCTTTTACTTAATTCCATAGAAAGGAAATAGCATGTACGGATGATGAGGCCCAGTTAGATAAGACAGAACACAAAGGCATGCCCACCTGGGTGTTCTCGGAGTCTTGGTGACACTGAGCGTGATTATAATCAGTTACTTCCTTATTCTTACAGGGGAAGGGATCAGGCTGCTCATGGATAATTGTCCCTAATTTTACTCTCCCTCTTTTGTTTTTTGTTTTTTTTTTTAATCTAATCTTTTGTGGAACTCTATCCAGCTCGGTACTGATTCTTTAAAGCAATCTCAATACAAAATCGTCCGTCTTTCATGGCTTATCAAGTCTGTTTCCGGAAACAGAATCATTCAGAGTCTGAGCACAAATGAAAGAGACACACTAGCTGTGACCCAGAGGCAGCCTGACCCGTCCCGTTCAGGGGCTTACCTCTAACACGTTGACAGAATGGCTGGACTCCATGAACACTGGCAACAGAGAAGTCACAGCCACCCCAGCCAGATCCTGTGGGGGGTGGATGTACAGACTGTGACTTGCACTTCCGTGTTAGAATCCAGGGAATCATTTTCAAGGAGGTGTGTGCTCAACTATCACTACTCAGCTTCCTGAACATGTCCATCAGAAACTGGAGGAAGGAGGTGGAAGGCACGGACTAGTAAAAACTGTGTTTTAACAACCTTAATCTTTACGGAATTCCATGATTTCCCCCGAGCAGTATCTTGATTTATAAGAGTCCTTCTGAGAGTCCTACCTCAGTGTGGGGGATGGGGAGAGGGTGGGTCCTGCTTCTCTTTACCTTGGTAGGAACTTCCATTAATAGTGTTACAAGTGTGGATCGCAGTCCACAGAGTGTCCACTGAGATTTCCATGTTCTTGTGGAACAAAGAATTGGAGTAGGGACGTACTGATAGTAATAAGATAAAGAATTTATTAAGAAAAAGAAAAGCTGCCGGGCGGTGGTGGTGCACACCTTTAATCCCAGCACTCGGGAGGCAGAGGCAGGTGGATCTCTGTGAGTTTGAGGCCAGCCTGGTCTCCCAAGGGAGTTCCAGGAAAGGCGCAAAGCTACACAGAGAAACCCTGTCTCGAAAAACCAAAAAAAAAAAAAAAAAAAAAGAAAGAAAGAAAGAAAGAAAGAAAGAAAAAGAAAAGCACTGTGGAGAATGGGAAGGGACAGAGGACCAGGACGAGTTCCAGAGTCCAAAGACGGCACCGTGAATTCTGATCCTTTATAGTCACGTGCGGTCTAACGTCATGTCCAGGAGAGCTCCCCAGCTCACACATGCTGTTTTGTTGTGTGGAGCAGGAAGTGGCGATGTTTCCAGTCTTCCCAGGCAATGGCTTTTTTCACACTCACACTGATGCCACTGTCTCCACCCCAACCACCCTGCCACCGTAGCAAGCCATCTTTTGAGTTAATAATAGAATGTGACACTGGAGACGGCATGGAAAGCGTGAAGATGTTCGTTATTTTTTCACATTCTAATAACTGTGTGTTTGCTGAGATGCTTTGAGTTAACACGACTGGATAGAGGACAGGAACCTTCCAGAAACCCTTTTAGAATAGCTTAGCAGTTCCAGAGTCATTTGGGACAGTTGGTGTGGTCCTCAGATCACATGAGTCGGTCATTCCGATTCATGTGCGTGAGTTAGGGAAGCTGACTAGAAACCTGTGGGGGGATGCAAAGGTAATCTTGAATTCCTATTGTGTGTGTGTGTGTGTGTGTGTGTGTGTGTGTGTGTGTGTGTGTGTAAGAGAGAGAGAGACAAACAGACACACAGAGACAGACAGACACAGAGAGAGAGACAGAGAGAGAGAGAGAGAGACAGACAAACAGACACACAGACACACAGAGACAGACACACAGACACAGAGAGAGAGAGACAGACAGACAGACAGACAGACAGACAGACTGACAGACCGAAGTTGATTGGGAGTTACTACTCTCTTTTCCATTTGGGTCCCGGGGATTGAACCCAGTTGGTCAGACTTGTACAACATACACTTTACCCACAGAACCATCGTGTTGACCCAGATGCTCATTTAGAAAACAAACAGAAACAAACTTCATTTGCTTTTTAGACACAGGCAAAGTTCACAATTAAAGTTTTCAAATATAATAACAAAATCTTCAGTACTAATTTCTTGTCGCTGTACCTCCAATTTTATTCTCCGTTCTAAAGCATTTTTCAGTTTCTTTTGACAATTATTTACATGTTTACATAGTGTAACGCTATCTTTTAGCTCTTTTTAAACTGTGTAGGCACAACCAAATAAAGATTTCATAACGGATGGACCTGTGTCCTTTGTCTCCACGTCTGTCTTCACGGGACTAATGTGAGTATGTAAAAAGTAAGTCAGAAGACAGAGGACAGGATCCAAAGACTGATCCAGACTAGAATATGTAAAACAAATGATTTTTAAAAGAATAAATTTGGCTAGAGCTGTGCTTAATTGAAATCAGTGTGGAAGCAGTGAAGACATTCCCAATGTGTGGCCTGGGTGCCCCACTTCGATCCTCTCAGGCGACACCTGACGTCAGTCTCGGCAGACCACACGCTGCGGACTATTAGATCAGCCCCTGGATGGTCGCTGCTGCTGCTGCTGCTGGCATTCCGGCCCCACAGCACCCCAGAGCCTGCTTCACTCTTAAATATTGTTTGGCTTTCAGAGAATTCTATTCTAAGTTTTCTCAGAAAATCTAAAGCTTTAGAATCATATATATCCATGCAAAGTTTAAAAACATTTATAATCTATAAATAATAACTTATTATTTATATTGTTTCCTAAATATTATAAATGGTATAATGTGTTTGTCCCCATGTGTATACCGTAATCCTTCAAAGCTTTATCTAGATCTAATATCATGGCACTGTAAATTGTGTGGGGAAAAAAAATCATCTTTTATAGACTTTGCTCTACCGCAGTTTTATGTTATGGCAATTTTGAGCAGAAGGTAGAGATTTTTCCATATAGCTCTGCCTTCACACATACATACCCCTCCTGTTTATTATCAATGCCTGCCAGGGCTGGATTTGTTCTTGCTTAATGAGCATGTTCTGACACATTGCCACCCACAGCCCATAGTTTAGCTTGGGTCTCACTCCTAGGGTTGTACATTTTATGGGTTTGGATAACTCTGTAATGACGTCTATCTACCACAATAGCAACACACAGCCATTTCCCAGCCCTGAAAATACGCTGTTCTCTGCCTCCGATTTTATTATTTTTTTCCACAAGATTGCCTACGGTCTTCTTAAAAATTGCCTACAGAATAGTTAATAAATTTGACATTTTTGACAACTTTTATTGACTTGTCTCTGTTGACCACAGTATTTTTACCGAGAAAAACACTCTCCCTATATGTACTGAGGTATATTTTATAGTTGCAGAGCAAATTCCACTCAGTCAAGGGTACTCTGAAGGGAGTTATTCGATTGTATAAATATTTTAGTCTATCTGAAGACACTGCCTCATGCCCTTTATTTAAAGTGCTGTCTTTTTCAAATAATTTTCAAACACAAAATACACCAATTCAATATCCTCCGCTTGCAAGTCCTTTAATGATTTGCCAGATTTAGATGCTGTAGATCACAAGCTTTCTTAATTTTATTACGCGATTCCCATTGGTTGAAATATTTCAAAACACAACTATGATTATGATTTCCAATTTAAATCTGTCCACCATTTGAGTTAACTCTTCTTTGACTGGTTTAATCCCTTTCTCGTGTTTTTAAGAAAATTCACAATGCCTTTCCATCTGAGAGCTTTGTTTTTAAGAACTGTAATCTCTAAAATTTTCAAAAGCCCAAGATTGATGTTCCATGTATTTTAGTATTTTGATGAGGAGCTCCCTATCATCTGAATGTTTACAGTTCTAATTTACAAATGTTTATCAGCATGGTAGTGCTGGGGCCTGATACAGTAGGAAATATAGACATGAGTAGAGATGCCCTGGGCTCATTTCCAAACTACTGCAACAAACAGAATATCTCAATAAAAGTGAATAGTTCAATAGAGTAGGTCCAACTTTTCAAAAATTTTCAATATATATATATATATGTTATTTTTTATGCGGCTGTATTCCCATTGACTATGCACACATAACATCATGTCTAAAATTCAATGCGTGTATACCATTTTGCAAGAATTTTGCTAGCATGGTAGTATATGTCTGCCATCTCAGCTCTTAGAAGGAGGGATCCGAAGAACACCAAGCTAAAGATCAGACTGGGCTGCACAGAGAAGACTCCGTCTCCAAGGACTTCTGTCTTAGGACCGCAATATGTTAATGATCATCTCAACTGATTTCAGCAAACCACAACTTTTTGAGAGGAGCGTGTGTGTGTGTGTGTGTGTGTGTGTGTGTGTGTGTGTGTGACAATCCTTTAATTGGGAAGATACAACACACATAGCTAGGGAATCAGCCACAGACCAAAGTATGGATACCATCGAAGTCCAATTTAGTCAACCAGTGAGTTTTATTGGGGTTATTTGCTAGGACCAGAAATGACTCAGATAGCTTTGCATCCCTAAAGCCTACCCCAGCACAGGTGACAGCCTGCAAAAGCCAGGAACCCTGGATCACATGGCACATCCTGTAGGCAACTCAACAGGTTGGAGAGTCCTTTCCAGGTGCCTCAATTGGTCTAAACCTCTCCCAGGCAGCTCGGCAGGTCTCTTTTTTGCAACTTGGTTTGTTTAAGGGAGACTTTTTTTTAATTGTTTACTCTGGCCGGAAGGGGCCTAGTGAATCTGGTCAGTTTCGGGAACTTCCTGATTCTATTTTGAGTCATTTTCCTTGCTGTTCAAGGACCTTTGCTGCAGGATGCAATGTTTCAGTGTTGGAGGAAATTGTTACACAACACTCCACCCCTTCCTCAGGTTTTTACACTCTTTCATCCCCATCTCTGGCAATGATCCCGAGCCTTGGATGGGTGACGATAGATGTCCATCTAAGGCTGAGAATTAGTCTCCTGAGACACTGGGACAGTCCTTCACCAGTGTTTATGGGTTAAAGCTGACAACGGCGATCGATGGGCATAAACACACGTGTTTAGATGGAAGTTTGACAGGCACATCACATCCATCTAGCAAAACAGCAGAAGTTGCTTCCCTTCTGGGACCTATGACCTCCCCAGCCACAGATGTTTATCCCGGCATACAGTACCAGACACGAACTCCTTGTAGAGTGGGCTTTCAATTCAACCCAAAGGCTGTTAGCCTCTTCCATGTTAGCAGAGCCACTACTGCACACGTTCGCACACCCTACCTGGGGAGTCAGTATTTTAGCATGCCGGGTTCACAGTCGAGCAGGAATGTTGGTTACAGCTCTCCACCAGCAGCCTGCATGACCCCTCTGAAACTACAGAATCCAGCCAGCCGGGTGGGAGTTTCTAGTTCATACCCAGCTTCATTTCTTCATGTCCTACAGTTGAAGCGTGCACACACAGCGCCTTCAGCAACAGGGTCTCACTATCTAGTCCTGGTATACAACCAACAGCAGTAGCTGTTAGATTTGTGGGGCACAAATGGCCAACAACTGATGGGAAGCTAGCCTATCCCTAGTACTGGGGTTTCCATTCAACAACATTATGGCCTCTGGGGGTGCCCTTTTCCATTTGTGTGGTATACCTTTTAGATTTTTTTCCTTTCTATTAACCCAGCCCCAGTAGGGTTGTAAGGAAGCACCATTTGCACCCATATGTCCCTCTGCTGGCTTTCCAAATCTGCCAAACACTCAGGGGTGAGCATTATATCATCTACATAACAAAATCTCTCCCAGAGAAGGAATGGGACAAGACACGATCTGAACCACCATCCCATAACCAATCCTGGGGTTACACAGATAATCTTGGTGAAACACTCCGCAAGTCTGTTTTCACCTGCTCCCAGCAAGTGTCAGGTGCTCCCGGAAGTTCACGACGAAGAAGATACTAAGTCAAACACAATCAAGGTTTAGTACAGCAGGGAAAGGCTCCATCCATTTGTATCAGCTGCGTCCTCCACAGATCAAGGTTAGGTACAGAGCATGGGTGGGAAGTGCTCACTTAATTAGCTCCCTGAAACCCTCAGTCATTCTCTCGGAGTCATTGTGTTTACATACTCTGGAGCTCTTCCATGGAGGCACCCTCCATGTCTCCATGCCTGGTTAGCTCAATGGGACCAACTTAATTTGCTCAGACCAACTCAGAGCCAAGGGTCAACATGGCCCTGGTGTCCCCTGCTACACCTGCTGGCTCCCAGGGTCAGAGCGGCCCTGGGTTGGCACAATGGTAGCTGTTGTCCTCTATCCAACATACCTAGCTGTTGGACGAGTTCCTAGCTGGGAAAAACCATCTCTACCCTTAGCATAACCTTCAGCTGGAAGGAAATGTAACCCTCCTTGGTCTGGGGGGATAATCACCCAGTGCTGGGACAGACTTGATGGTCTTCACTTGTGTTTTTCTATCACAGTTGTCTTCTGGGAACTGCTCCTCAGGCTTTATAGCCTCCCAGAAGCTGCTTAGATACAACTTGTCTTTCTCCCATTTTTTTTCCACATTTGCCTTCGAGCAACCCAGACAGACCTCTTCCTCTGCTCTCACCATGTTCTCATCTCTTCTAGGCTGCTCTCTCACTTTACAGACACTCTACGTGTTCGTCTGAGTCACTGAGATCCGCCAAAACTTTTCCTTCTTTGTAAAGCTCTTACCCCACCAAAGGGTTTAGCAAAGCCACTTAAGTTCCCTGAGGTCCCTGCTGGACCAACCTTTCCTTTCACTGTTTTAAATGTCTGGACCAGTAAACAGGGGCCTCAAACACAGCTTCTCTTGTGCCTAATTCCTTCAGTCTCCTCCCCTGTGGTCCCCCAGCCCCACCTCCTCCTGGGTACCTCAGACAGAGATGATGAAGTGTTCCTAAGCCAGTCCATCAGGAACTGATCTCCTTAACTGTCTCAGGTTCTGCGTCCTTTGCCTTCAGGAGGGATGGGAGGGTACATTATTCAGATCTCCCGCTCCCACAGCAGTCAGACTGATCCCACCCACTCTCGAGCCCCACAGCCCCACAAGCCATGCTCTGACAGGCGCGTTCATGGCTTGCTTAAACATCTTTCCCAATCTCAGAAGTTCCAAGTGATGAGTATTGTCTGATCACCTTAGTTTATTTTGTCCTGGACCATTGTCAAGGCCCCCGTCTGCACGTTTGGACCACAGGTTTCCCCTTCTTTCCTCTGAAGGGTCAGATGTGAGGGGCATCTCCCACTGCGTTTTACTTCCTCTCTCTCACCCTCTCGTTTATCCACTTCACTTTCCAAGTCAGAGGCTAACTTGAAGGAAGCTGCTGTATCTTCCTTTCTTGTTGCCACCGCTCCTGGACACGAGCAAGTTCACCTCAGCCTCCGATGCTTTCCTAACTACCCGCCACAGTGGCCAGGCAACCTCTGCCGCTGCTGCTAGACTACGGTCTCGTTCCCAATCTCAAAGGCTGCAACATTTCCTCTACCCTTTGACAGCTTTCAGGGCCTCTCCGCAGTCACATGGGAGAGCCCACTCATCCAGCAGGCATGCCACCCCATACCACACAGACGAAGACTGCCATCCGGGGATTCCTCCCTCAGACACGTTTAAATCCCAATGCCTCAGCCGTGTGCATCTCACTGCTCCTTGCAAGAATTATGCATTCACTGTCACAGCACAAAGGCACCCTAACACATACCACACAGGAAAGGACAACTGTATCAGAATTTCCTCCGTTGATGCTCCCCCTCGGGCTGCTCAGCAACAGCCCCAGTTACATGCCTTGCTATCCATAGCCAAGACCACGTACTCACACCTCCCCACACTCACCTTTGGTTCTGTCCTGAGCCTGTTTGGACACCAATAATATTGTACGAGAAAAGTTTCCCTAGGAGACAGTGGCGTGTATCGTATTAGTAATCCCAGTGCTGTGGACACAGAGGTGGGTAAATCTGCCTAAGCCAGATGCCCAGCCAGCCTAGCCCACTTGACCAGCAGCAGGCCAGTGAGAGACCGTGTCTCCTAAAGATAAGGTCAGGGTTTAAGGAATGACACCCAACATTTCCCCCTGGCCTCCGAATGCACACAGGGGCACACACAAAATTATTAACTAGCAAAATCGGCAGAGCCAGGGAGTGAGCACACGCCATTGGAAAAATGGCGCTGATAGTTTTCGCTCCTTGAAGAACTTCCATGAGCCTTCTGTTTATACAGAGTGAAGTGAACTGCAGTATACCTGTAGAGTGGTACCATATGTACATCAACAGCTTAAATGCTGGTAAAGTCTAATTAATCATGGGAAACAAAGGGAAAGGTGCTGGCTTCTAGAATGTACTTGGATGGCATGTGAACTAAACTACTGTGAATTTTAGCAGCTGCAGGCTTGAGTCCACTGCAGCTCATTTCAAAGCAAGTGTGGATTATGCACACTGTAACCCATTCCAAGTACATTTCTGGTTTATGAGTTCCCTCATTTGCTTCACACATTTCGCTTGGCTTTGTCGCTGTAAAAAAAACGGCTCAGGAGAATGGGGTCATTCATTGTTGTGACTACCAGACCGCATGGCTCCTAGACATTTAGAGCTTGTTTTGAGGAGGAATTGGGAAGAGTTTGACCACAGAATGCTGTAAGAGCATATGAAACATTCTGTTGGGAGCTCAGGAGGCCAGGACGCTGATTGAAATGCAGAAGATGGAGGCCGCCGTTCATGTGGTTTCAGAGGACAGCAACCCCATAGCAAACTTGGCTAGAGGATGTTCCTATTACATTCTGGCAAAGAATCTGGCTGTATTCTGCCCATGTCCTGAAAATGTAGGTCAAAAATGGGGTAAATTTTTGGGCAGTGGAAAAGTCAAGCATGGTTATTGCTCACTCTGTTTACTGAGTTGTTTTGGGTTTTTTGTTTGTTTGTTTTTTGGGGGGTTTTTTGGGGTTTTTTTTTGTTCTTGTTGTTTTTTGTTTGTTTGTTTGTTTCGAAACAGGGTTTCTCTGTGTAGTTTTTGGAGCCTGTCCTGGATTTCACTCTGTAGACCAGGTTGGCCTCAAACTCACAGAGATCCGCCTGGCTCTGCCTCCCGAGTGCAGGGATTAAAGGTGTGTGCCACCACCACCCGGCTCATGAGTTTTATATTGAGAATACCACTCTTTGCCTTATCACCTTGAGACAGGATTTCTTACTGAACTAGAAGCTCACTGTTTTGCCTAGTGGGCTGACTGACCAGTGAACTCTCATGATTTGCCTCTTTGTATCTCTCAGTGCTTGGGGACACAGGCGTGCACAGCCACGGCTAGCTTTTTATGTGGGTGCCCAGGATTCAAACTCAGTTCCTCACGCTGGGTCAAGTGTTCTTACCCACCCAGCTGCCTCGCTAGGCCCCTTAAGCAGATCTTTACAAAGTTTTTCTTGCTTGTTCTAGCACTGCCTCCTTCATGTCTAAGCTTTTCAGTGATCTGCACTATGAGTACCCCTCTGCTGCATCTCACTGGGGTTCCTCTCTATTGCTTAAAGTTTCAGCATTTTTCTATTTAGCAATCGCTTGCACTGGTTAAACCAGTTATGCTTCTGAAATTAGGCTGGCAGTTGTAATCTGTCACTTCTTTCACATTTCCCTCCGTCTTTTTGACACAGATTATTTATTCCTTAATTTTCATGTTTTTTAGGGAGTAGCAATAGACACGTGTTTACTCTGCTATATATTTCAAGGAAAGTTGTGTCAGGCCAGCATTTAATCATTGAGAAAGTTGCTAGATGGAACCAATTAAAAAATGTAGGGTACCTCAGTATGGTGGTTTGAATGTAACTGGCCTCCATAAGCTCGTGGGGAGTGGTACTATTGGGAGGTGTGGCTCTGTTGGAGTAGGTGTGGCCTTGTTGGGGGAAGTGTGTCACTGTGGAGGAGGGCTTTGAGGTGTCATATGTGCTCAAGCCACGCCCAGTGTCTCAGACCACTTCCTGTTGCTCATGGGGTCAAGATGTAGCTCCTTCTCCACTCTCAGCTCCTTCTCCAGCACCATGTCTGTCTGCATTCATTCCTCTTCCCTCCTGCTCAGGTCTTAGAGCTTGTCCCTATGTTGTGTGTGCATGCGTGTCTACATGTTTATATACATGGACATGTGCAGGTATGTGCATACAGAGACACAAGCTCAACATCAGACATCTTTCTCTGTTGCTCTCCACCTTATTTTTGAGGCAGGGTCTCTCACCGACTGTGGATCTCACTGATTTGCCTAGACTGGCTGTCTAACAAGCCCCAGGAGTCCCTCCTGTTATCACCTTCCCACGTGTGGGGTTGCAGACATGCTACTGCTCTTTTACACAGATGCAAAGATCCAAATTCGGGTCCTCACCCTTGTGCAGTTACCTCCGAGGCCATCTCCAAAGACCTCCATCCTGTTTCCATTTCCTCATTGTCTTGCTTCCTTTTTCACGAACTCATCCGGACTCTCCTTGTCATCTTAGACAGGGCGTCTCTACTTCCACGCTCTGTTCTCAGTTCAACCTGTCCATAGCTTTTTCTTTCCTAATACAAGACTGAACACTTCTTAGCTCAGGCGCAAGCTACTCCTGAGTGGCTCAAGCCAAAGCCCTGGGTCAAAGTCTCTAACCACCTGGAGCGACTCAGCTCTACCAAACATCATTACCCATCCTCAGGATTTCTGGTCCAGCTGTCGTATACAACACACAACTCACTTTAAACCTCTTGTTGTCCATGTTCTTCCATCCATGTTTGCTTATGCTGGGGCCCATTTGTCGGCCTAAGAATCACATTGGCCGTTAGCAGCCTTTTCTCAATTGGGTTAGCAAAATTTCAAGTGCCTAATAGCTTATGTGGCTGATCCCATATTAAACACAGAAGATATGTGTCATTTTTATTACTTTATTTTTGTTTCTAAGACAAGGTCTGCTGTAGCCCAAGCTGGTCTTGAACTTGCTATATAGCCACGATGGCCTTGAACCCCTGGTCTTCCTGCTTCCACCTCCCTCACTGAGATGACCTTGAACCCTTGATCTTTCCACCTCCATCTCCTCCTGAGCACTGGGATTACAGGTGTGCACCACCACACCTGGGTTTTTGTGGTGCTGGGAACTGAACCCACCTATAGCTTGCTTTGTGGCAAGCACTCTACCAACTGAGCTACGTGCCTAGTCCTGACCATTTCCGTCATGAAGGAAGTTCTGTTCAAATGCCCCAGCATCCTGGGCTCCTGTTGCCTTTCCTTCACTGTCTAGCTCCAACATTGCTCCTTTTTTTTTTTTTTTTTTTTTAACATCTCCTGGTGCTGGTGTTTTTCCCTTTCAACCTGGAACAGTGAGTTTACGACATGTCACATTCTGCCTACACTGCTGTTTCCATTTGTTTCTTTAGGAACAGTTTGTCCCAACCGATGGACACTTAAGCTTGTAAAGAAGACTTTGTGACAAGCCTCATTAGAATATCCTCTAAAGCTTGGTGAATGTGAAGACATTTCCCTAGCGAAGAGTGATGGGTCTGTGGCACAAACGTACCGGCGGGAGTTAGCATAAAATCGAACACGGAAGCTGTTTGTGGCAACGATACTTCAGGAGACCTAATGATAAATCACATTGATCTCCATCACTCGCGACTGGTTTTTGTCAGCCAGGGAGGCATCCTAATGTACAAAGGAAGATGGATGTGAGTACCACACCGCTCTGTCTTAGAATCTTGTTCACATCCATTACTGATGCGGCTTACTCAAGCTACTGAATGTCTCAGAGCTTGGTAGAGATGGAAAAAGCTACCTGCATTAGATGGAACTCTTCGATAACAAATGACAGAAATAGAAATCCAAGTAGCTTTTCCAGAAAAAGGTGTTCATGGGCTCATGTAACTAAAACATCCGGTGACTTGAGTATGATTGGATCCAGGGGCCCACAGAGTGCAATACGTGGTTCTTTCTAGTTCCCAGTCCAACTGAAATCTTGCCCTCCCCAAAGACAGACGTTTAGACTCTGGACAGTAGTAAAGCAAGCAGTTAAGAGCGTAAGCAGAGCAAGCAAGACACCCTGAGTAGGCTTTTTACCCAGAAAGCAGCCTGGCCCAGCAGCTGCGCCATCTCGGGCGCTTGGGTCTTGTGTCACTCCGCTCTCGGTTAGTTATTCCGCACCCCTTGCATCCCATCCCAAGGTAGGCATTTCCAGAAGAGTGGAATGTTCTTCTTAGAAACCCAGTGACCCAGAATTCAGTCTGTTGCAAGTATATACATAAGATACAAGAACAAGTATGGGAACTTAAGTGCCACGAAGTTGAAGTTCCCTGGAGGAAAGAGAATCAGCATTCCACATGTTCCTCTGGAAGGAAGCCACTGAAGCCAGTTTGAACTGACCTAGCTAGAGTAGAC
>CABHPP010100575.1:41166-55262 GCA_902168425.1 Peromyscus attwateri
TCTCTCTCTCTCTCTCTCTCTCTCTCTCTCTCTCTCTCTCTCTCTCTCCTTTCTAAGTGCTGGGATTACAGGCATGGACTACCAGGCCTGGCTGAATTACTTGATGAAAGAAATAGGAAGAAGTCCTTCTCATGCTCCCTGGGGGGCGCGGGGGGGGGGGGGGGGGCGGAGATTGTGCCTCAGCTGCTCATCCAAAGCTCATGTTGGGCTCTCTGACACTTCCTGACCCCTACCTCCACCCCATGTCACATTATGCCACAGTTGGTGGCCTTTATTGTCAGGGCAGACTCACAGGTATTTTGTTTGTTAAACCATCCATGACTGAACCAGCAGGTGGAGATGGCTAAACCTAGTTATAACTGACCTTGAATCTCCACTGGTGTATCAATTAATCCAAACAGTAAGGCAGAAAAAGGGAAGGGTGGGCAGGGGCACTATTTGTCATGGTCAACTACCACAGCTCCTCAGACAAGAGGAAGATGGCGAGGGCTTAAGACTTTTGTCCATCTGTCCCTTGGAAATGCTGTCGTGTATGAATGAGAGGTCCGCCCTGGCCTTCCCCTGTCTGTGACATTGGCGCCAGGACACACCCTCGGAACAATGGCCCTTGTTGAATGCAGAGCCCTCAGGAAACCTGTCTCCCCAAATAACTGTCACATTCTCCTGGCATCAGTCATAGGACGAAATGCAGTGTCTTTCCCCGAGTACTGGGGACGTGGTGGCGGTCACAGGGCTGTAAAGATGCTGCCCTTGTCTGCCAACAGCAGGGGCTGTGCAGCTGCTGAGGCCAAGCAGCTGGGCTGCTGCAGGGTCTTCCCACCCACTTCCGGTGTCTGGCTTTGATTCCTTCGAGGGCAGATGGTCTTGCTCCCTGATTCAGTCGGACAAAAACAAGTCCAAAACTATCCTCACTTGTCTGTTGCTCCTCGGCCTCCTGTGACCCACTTCTGAGGCATCTGCTTCCGGTTCTCTCAGTTTGGAATGACAGGGAGGCAAGATGGGTAGATAATAAAATGGAACCCAAAATAATTCTGTAATGAAGCACTGAATATGTATATATGTGTGTGTGTGTGTGTGTGTGTGTGTGTGTGTGTGTGTGTCCAAGATATTGCTAGAAATAACTTCTTTCTTTTCTTTTCTTTTTTTTTTTTTTTTTTTTTTTTTGTTTTTTTTGAGATAGGGTTTCTCTGTGTAGTTTTGGTCCTGTCCTGGATCTCGCTCTGTAGACCAGGCTGGCCTCGAACTCACAGAGATCCACCTGGCTCTGCCTCCCGAGTGCTGGGATTAAAGGCGTGTGCTACCACCACCTGGCCTGAAGTATTTTCTTTCTATGTCTACTTAGAAATAGCATATTTGAAGGCAGGTCTTCTTTTGTTGCTATTTGTTTTTTGAGACAGGGTCTCATGCAGCCCAGGCTAGCCTCGAACTTGCTTCGTAGCTAAGGGTAACCTTGAATTTATGATCCTCCCATCTCCACCTCCCGAGTGTTGGGATTAGAGGTGCGTGTCACCATGCCCCATGAAGTCCTAAGGATCCAACCCAAAGCCTTGTGCACGCTTGACACCCCCACATGTGAGATCCCAAACCTGGGAGAGTCATCGTTACATCTGTCTTCATGGAATCCGGCCTCTTGGACTGCGATGTGCTCTGAGTGTTGGAAGTTGGAAGAGCCGCCCAGGTTACCCTAATCTGCAGCAGAGTTGAAGAATCTGATCCCAGCTAGAGGTTTTCAAACTTGACTGAGCATCCAAATCAGTGAGGGGGCTTGGGGAAGCTGAGAGCTCAGTGCCCTTCCCACCTCAGAACTGAGTGGTGCTGGAGCCTGGGAGTGCAGTTTCCTCCTCCCCCTCCCTCCACCCTTCTCTTCCCTCCCTCCCTCTCTTCCCTTCTGTACTGGCTGGTTTTGTGTATCAACTTGACACAAGCTAGAGTCATCAGAGAGGAAGGAGCCTCAGCTGAGAAAATGCTTCCATGAGATCCAGCTGTAAGGCATTTTCTCAATTAGTAATCAATGAGGGAGGGCCCAGCCCATTGTGGGTGATGCCATCCCTGGGCTGCTGGTCCTGAGTTCTATAAGAAAGCAGGCTGAGCAAACCATGAGGAGCAAGTCAGTAAGCAGCCCTCCTCCATGGCCTCTGCATCAGCTCCTGCCTCCAGGTTCCTGCCCTGTTTGAGTTCCTGTCCTGGCTTCCTGCAATGATTTAACATCAATGTGGGAATATAAGCCAAAAAAATCCTTCCCTCCCCAACTTGGTTTTTGGTCATAGTATTTGTCACAGCAATAGAAACCCTAATTACTACACCTTCCCACCTTCCAAGGATTTCACTGGCATTGTCATTACTAATACATTGTCTTGTTTTTCTTGGTAAATTTTTAAATGGTTAACAATCACATCTGTTTGTGGTGGTATGTTACATGACGGCTTGCTGTATGTACAAACCATGGAGTGGCTCCGTTGAGCTAACTAATATGTGTGCTGTCACAGGCTTACCTTGTCTCATCCACGCCCACACTTGCTGTTCCTCCCTCGGCTGGGCTCCTGGGTCACAGTCTGAGATTGGAACTCCCTGACTTCTCCAGCTCCCACTTGTCACAGTGCATTGCTGTTAGCTAATCTGCATGTCTCTTTCTGGCATTAAAACCCAAGGATATTAGCTCCTTTATGGGAAAAAAAAAAAAAACTCTTTTTTTTCTCTCTCTCTACAGCATACGGCAGATGCTCAATTAATGGTTTGTGAATGAGTAAATAAGGGTAGTTATCACAATGAAAGGCAAGCAGGTACCAAGGGTCCAGCCATCTAAGGCATTTGATCTAATAACAGCCCCGGGTGTTTCTGAGCGTCCATCTAGAGGGAGGGCTTAGGCTTACGTCTTGGGCTTTGGTGGGAGGGCTGGCATGGCAAAGCACTCCTCAGAACACCCGAATAAAAAGGCTTTATGCAAAAGCAGATGGTATGACATGGCATCCACAACGCTCCTTTTAAAACTGACATTTAATGAGTATCTCCATCAATAAAGGCCTTTGAAGAGCTCTCCATAAAATGTTGTGAAAAACGAGAACGTTTAGAACACAGGCAGACAATGAGCTCCATTCACACAGCCTCTTCACACTCCCTCCCCAGTGTCGCGGACTCAAACAGACCCCCTTATTCTCCTCCAGAGAAGTTGGCGCATGCTAACCATATTGATTGTCTGATTACAAATAGAGCCCGTGGCAGGGAGGGCTTACAAGAGGAACCCATTTGTCCCTGTGGGTTACACATGGATGTCAGGCTCAATACACACTCAACCACAAAGCAGTGGCACCAGGTACTGAAGTGTAATTCCCAGGGAAATTAGACCCCGATGCCGAACAATGACCACGTTGTTTCACATAAACTTGGTAAAGCGATTCCACGGATATGTTTAAACAAGGGTTTACTAATCCTTACTAATTTCTAAAGTAGCGACTCTCCAGGAAGAATGGGCCGCCGCTTGTTACTCATTGATCTATAGAACATTAAGCAGTGACAACGTGAGAATAGGCTGGCATCGATCTTTCTGAGTCCCAAACCCAGAAGTGGAAATGTGCTATGTGGAGGGAGGGGTAGAATTAGTGTGTGTGTGTGTGTGTGTGTGTGTGTGTGTGTGTGTACACTCATGTGTGGGGCAGGGGCTTGGTTGCTGTTCTTTCAGCAGCTTTCTGCTCTGGTGACCACCTGATTGTTCTAGAAAGGCAGCGTTGGTCCTGATGGTGCAGAAGTCAGAGTCACTGGAATAACACCCTAGTGATATTAATGATGTCAAGGAAAACCCAATATGAGAGACCCTTTGAGTTTCTGGACAAGTTACCTTCACTGGAGCTCTGTGCCTCTCTGCACCTCCATTTACTCCCATTAGACTGGATTCTCAGATTTGAAAAATGTCAAGACACGTGGATGTTGACTTTTATAAGTATACCACTGTTGAATTGAATTACACGCCACCCTTAGCAGGTG
The DNA here is from genome assembly GCA_902168425.1 of Peromyscus attwateri. Taxonomy (NCBI): domain Eukaryota; kingdom Metazoa; phylum Chordata; class Mammalia; order Rodentia; family Cricetidae; genus Peromyscus; species Peromyscus attwateri. Next base: position 45,145 of record CABHPP010100575.1, read on the forward strand.
GCCAACGGATTGAATGTAATACACTTAGGAATTAGCGATTCCATTGGCTGCGCTTACCTGACCTTTTAACAACTGAAATTTAAAAAGTGAAGTTTGCCTTAATTTTATGGGTTTTGTAGTTGGAATTTAGAGCACAAAGTGGGATCCAGCAGAAACAGGGCCCGCTGATATACACCGTGTGTCTGAGGCTGATTTATTGGTTAGTTGATCCTGATATTAGCGTCACTGCCTTCACTGCTTTCTCACCCACATGGGGTAAGAAGACCATAAAACACAGGCAGGTCTGTTCTCACCCTGTTGGGGCCTTGACAGGAGTTGAAATGGAGGCCGGCATACCTTACATCTACATATTAGAGGTCAAGGCCGGGGAGCACTCAGTTGGCAAAGTGTTCTCTGTGCAAGCAAAAGGACCAGAGTTCAATCCTCAGGACCTTTGTCAGAAGCTGAGCCAGGGTCACATGCTTTGCTGGGGAAGCAGGTTCCTGGAGCTTGCTGGCTAGCCGGGCTAGCCTAATGGGTGAAACCCAGGTCTCAGGCAAAGTCCTGGTTTCCATAAAACACGGTGGGTGGCTCCTGAGAGACAGCACCTGAGTTTGACCTCTGACTTCCACGCACACATGCAAACATGTGTGCAAGTCCGTGCACACGCACACACACATACACACACACACACACACACACACACACACACACACACGAAGTTAATATACCTGAAGCAAGCCGATGTTTAATAAAAAGTATCTACCCTTTCCCTTCTAATGACAAAAAAAATCTAAATTTAAAACCCATTGTTCTCATATAATTTGAAAATCTATAAAAGATCAAAGACAACTGGATTTAACAAACCTGTGTATGTCTGGATTTCATGCCAAAGTTGAATAGTTAATTAGCCAGAGCGTCGTGTATTTATTCCATGAAATTCACTTTGTCTTTATTTCAGTACTTCACATAATGTGATACTATTAATAATAATGTTCTAAAGTGTTAAAAATTAACATGTCATTATGCCTGAAATACATATTAAATTTGATTATATTTTAATCCAAAGGACACAACGAAATGATCCTGGAATATAAAAACATGGTTTTTCATGTTTTCAGTGTTATTTTTCTTCTCCAGCATTCAAAGTATTTTATCAAAATAAAAGGAAAGTGGAGATTATAATTAAGAAGTCCCCCCCCCAATAAAAGGTGGTAAAGCGATGATTAACTAAAGTTTAGGTCTCATGTGTCCTCTAAAATGTCATCAGACATCACTGAATGCTCTTTTATAAAACTTGGAGCAGTTTCCAGGGTGGTGTGGATCTCATCACCCCTGTAAAGGACCAACCATGTTGCATCATACACACTTCATCTAAAAGCAACTGGGCGAGTCACCCAGTTGTTTACGTTCCCCAAGGACTCTCTACGTGACAGCTCAAGGAAAAAAGCCCCAACTTGGTGTCAGAACACAGCCAGACGGGCAGGTGGGGCTCGTGAACGGCTCCTTCTGTGGGTGAAGTTCAAGGCTTGTACTTCTGATCTGGGTCACAACCTGAGTGGGTTTGAGCACCAGAGCAAGGACCTCCATGGGGGGATGCATGAAGTACAACACACGCTGAATGGATCCATGCAAGTGACCCCGGGACGCTTGGTCTGTTGCATTTCTAAGGACCAAGTCATGTGGTCTTTCTTCTAACCTACAGGACTCTCGAAGCCCTTGAAGTGACAATGATACCTCTTCCGATCAGAGCTGCACCTGACCTGAGGACTTGGGGCTTGGGAAGCCCTTGAAGAAACCACAACATCCTATCACCTGAACTACACGGTATAATAGACGGTGAACCTGGGAGCTTACGGCAGGGTTTTAGGTGGGGAGTGAGCAGAATCGGTGAGGGAGAGGAGCTGGTGAGCCAGTGCCTGAGCAGGGAAAGGCAGGGATGGGACCTGTCTGTCAAGTTCACAGGTTCAGCTGCTGAGCCAAAGCATAGAGCTGTCTGCAATACACATTTATGCACTTATTTAGAGACAGGATTATCCTTTTCTTTAGCAGACATTTACTCCAATTTACTGACAGGATAACAAATCAAACCATAGGGCACCGGGCAGAGCGAGCCGTGAATCTACATCACTGTTTAACGATGCTGCCGTGGTATGAGTCATTTCAAATTACTTACTTTAAACATTCAAATTGTCCTGGTGGTCTCCTGATGGTCGCTGCAAACCCCCAGAGAGCAAAACTCAGAGTATTTGTTTCTGTGTGTTCTTCAAGGTGTCCTGTGACTTCACCCCGGGGGTATTTTATCGTCCTCGTTAGTGGTATGGGCCAGAAGAATAAGAATGAATTTGTTCTCCATATAAACTGAATTGGGGACACATTCCAGACTTCTTGTAGGGAAGACTTACCTTTCTGTAGTAAGTTTTGTATTTAAGCTTTTGTAAACTGTCATGGTTCAAGCACAAGTCAAATTTATAAATATTTCCCTCTACACCTAGAACATCATTGAAACCCCCAAAGTTAAAAAAAAAAAAAAGATGGATTATAGGTTTAACAAACCAGTGTGAGAGAATGTAGTGGGGAGTGAGGACCTGAGCAGTCTCTCGAGCAACCTGGCTTACTTTTTTGTGATGCACAGTCCTGTCTCCATGGTTGAGAGTGAGCATGGCAGCAAATTATTTTCTGTGGTTTGAGTCCTAGATGGTCTTTTAATAAAAAAAAAACCCAGTGCCAGATATCAGGGTGAAAGCTGAAAGATCAGAGAAGCAGAGCAGCCAGCTACTAGTTCTTACCTCTATGAAATCCTCAGCCTAAAGAGAGTGAGTTCCTGTTTCCTCACGCCTTATATACCTTTCTGCACCCTGCCACATTACTTCCTGGGATTAAAGGCGTGTGTGCCTCCCAAGCAAAGGCATGAGATCTCAAGTGCTGGGATGAAAGGTGTATGCCACCACTGCCTGTCTAATCTGGGTCTAATCTAGTGGCTGGCTCTGTCCTCTGACCCTCAGGCAAATTTATTAGGGTGCACAAATAAAATATCACCACAGTTTTCCACAGGGTACCAGATGAGATGGTTACTTTTGGCAACTGGCCTAGATTTAGAATCCTCTCTAAAGTGTTCCTCTGGGTGTGTCCGTGAGGGCATTTCCAGAAAGGCTCGGCTGGGGAGGAGAGCACCGCCCCCCGCCCCCCACCCCACGGTGGAATCTTACATCATGCCCTGTTTTCTGTCCCATGCACCACCACTTTTGTTCAGATTTGTCACACCGTTGCATACACTGTTCACTTATCCCTCCGCTCCCCGCTCCCTTCTTTGAGACAGGGTCTCACTCTGCAGTAGCACCGCTGACCTAGAACTCACCGTGTGGACCAGGCTGAGCCCACAGAGGTCTGCCGGCCTCTCCTCCCGAGTACTGAGATTAAAGGCGTGCTTCACCACAGTGGGCTTCGTTTACTTAACTTTTATCTTACTACTGAATCATATTTTTATGGCAAATGTATCACAGTTTGTTTATATGGATATTCCTGTTGGTGGGTGTTTGGGTCCTTTCTAGTTTCTTTCTGCTGATTTGGATGATGATGTTACGCTTGTCAGGGTTTCTTTGTGGCCGTAAGCTTTCATTCCTCCTATGTGCTAAGATCAGAAATGCTGGTGACACTATAGTTCAGTGGTTCTCAACCTTCCTGACGCTGCGACCCTTTAACATAGTTCCTCATGTTGTGGTGACCCGCAACCATAAAATTATTTCGTTGCTACTTCATAACTGTAAATTTGCTACTGTTTTGAAAGGTAATGTAAATATCTATTTTTCTGATGGTCTTAGGTGACCCTGGTGGAAAGGTCATTCCACACCCCGCAAAGGGGTCGCGACCCACAGGTTGAGAACCACTGCTATAGACACTCTCTAACTCTGTAAGAAATGTACAAAGATCTCTCTCGAAAGCGTGCTTCATTTTACATATACACCAGCGACTGTGAGAGTTAAAACTGAGTCACATCCTTCCCGATGTTTGATGTAGTGGTACCGACAGCGCATTTTGTTTTTAGCATGTTAGGAATTGAATTCGGGGCCTCAATCGTGTTAAACAAGGGCTCTACCAAGGAGCTATACCCCCAACCCCACCAATATTTTGATTTTAGCTGTTTAATGGAAGGGAAATGGTGTCTCCCTGTGTGTTTAGTTTTGTTAATGAGTGATGATGACAGGGACCGTCACTGGCTATGGAGATCAACTTCTCTAAGTGTCTTCAGGCTTCCGCCGGGACTTCTGAAATAAAATCTCCCCTTAAGTCGATATTGGTTGAACTAGATGGATCCCCTCTTGCCAAGTTCCCTCCCATGGCTCCTCTTCTCTCCCAACCCTTGCTTCTGTTCCTCACCATCCCATCTCCAGCCCCATTTTTATTTTAGGATCAACATATCATATTTCAGAAACTACTGCTCCTTTAATAACCTACTATCTGCCCTAGATCCAGCACTGGGTCCTTTGTTTGCTTGGCTGTTTTTAAGTTTTACTTATTTATTTTATGTGTGGGGGAGTTTCGTCTTCAGGTATGTCTGTGTGTGCCTGGTACATGCCCGGTCAAAGAGGGTGTGAGATCCCCTGGGACTGGAGTTGTAGTGGGTTGTGAGCCATCATGGGGGTGCAGGGAATCAAATCCGGGTTCTCTGGAAGAGTAGCTGCTGCTCTTAACTGCTGAACCATCTCTCTAGCCTTGAGCCCTTTTAGACATATAAACATATAACATATATAATTATCAAATACATAAAAATATATAATATATGTAAATATAAAGATCTCAACACACATATATAAAATAATCATATTGTCCCCCCCACTTCCCTTTCAGCACTGGCTTCTCACTGTGAGGACATAACAAAAGATAAGAAGGATTACCGGCTGGCAAGTGTAGTGGGTAGCCATTCCAGCTTTGATCTGGAAGTTCCAACTCCCATTGAGGCTTAGGTAACTGTCACGCCTACAAGGCAGGGCCGAGAGAAGACCCTGAAGACCCGAGACCCTAATGCCCTGGCTCTCTTGGTTCCTGGACCCTGGATGCTGGAGGTAGACCAAGCAGAGTTCTCCAGAGAACGCTGCCGGACTGTGCTACACCTTTCCCAGACCCTGTTACCTATCCCTTGACTTGTAAGTTACCCCACAAAATAAACCTCCCTTTTAACTTAAGGCCTTAATAATTTCACCAATAGGCAAGTATTTTATCACTGGTTCTCTTGCAAAAATGGTTAATGAAAATTTAAAATTTTGCTTGGGGAAATAAGTTTATTGGTGTAGTGGGTAGCCATTCCAGCTTTAGTCTGGAAGCTCCAACCCCCATTGAGGCTTCCGTAACTATCACGCCTACAAGGCGGGGCCAGGGGAGGCCCTGAAGACCAGAGATCGGGACGCGCGGCGCTCTCTTCTTTCCTGGACCTGGACGTGAGAGGTATACCGAGGAGGGTTCTCCAGAGAACACCGCCAGACTGCGCTGCCTCTTTTCCAGAACCCACCACCTACCTATCCCGTCATTTGTAAGTTACCCACTAAATAAATCTTCCTTATAACTACGTGGAGTGGCCTAAGTAATTACAACAATATCTTGGAGCTACATGCTTCTCTTTCTAAAATCCTTAATGGCTTTTGTCCTTTACATTATGGCTAGTCTGTGGGTCTCTGTTCTCTGGACCTCAAATTTATAGTGTTCACTGCCCCTTGGAAAAGATCAAACAGTAGTCATTCCAAAGATAAGATACAAAATAATGCATCCACTTATCAAGTTGAAATGAACTTGGGTGGCCCTTGTCAAACTGCTTACCGATCCAAATTCAACAAATATTTATCCGGTATGTACAATGTACCAGGCAATGCTAGACACCTGGTCACACAAAGGAGAAAGAACAGTAAGAAAAGAAAGACCACAAGCGCTAAACCAGGGCTGTGATAATCTGAGTCAAGTGGGGAAAGAAGTCAGTTATTCTGGGAGTGCAGAGGGATGTTGGAGATGTTTACTGGCCTTTGGGAGTAAAGTGCCAGGAACTGAGTCATTTCAGCTGCTTCTACGGCAGCGAATATTAACTAGTTGTCAAAGCGAACGTTCTGGACTCTTGCTGTCCCAGGCCTTGTCGGTCTGTCTTTGCCCACATGAGTTCATTTCATCCAGTAACACAATGATCTGAAAAGACAGGAGACTCTTGTGACCCCCACCTCACAGTTGAGAAATCGGAGAGTGGGAGATGCTTAAGTCAGGCCCAGATCCCACAGCTAGCAATCGCCAAGCTCACATTTCAAACCCAAGCATGTGTGTTGGTAGAATCCACCTTGATCTAAGAAAAGAAAACTTACTCAGGGGCCAGAGGAAAGAGCTGGGTTGGGATGAGGGGTTACCACTCATTGAGCAGCATCTACGCAGTCAACCTTGCATATCGACCAGTCTACATCATGACTCATTGTCTAGAAGCATGGCTTTGAAGATAGAGCCTCGAGACCACAATGGATCGATGGATATTACAGGGAGAGCACACGTCCTGAGTTTCTCAAAGCAGTTGGGGTATGGAATAACATTGGCAGCCCCTGTCACTCCCAGAAAGATCCTGTCTTGATAGATGTCATAGTTGGCTTTCTAATCCTGTAATGAAGATCATGATAACCAGCAGCTTGGGTAGGAAAGGGTTTATTTGGCTTACACGTGGGAGAGTCAAAGCAGGGACCCAAGCAGATGCAGGAACTGGAGCAGAGACCATGGAGGAATTCTACTTGCTGGCTTGCTCTCCATGGCACTCTCAGCTTTTATAGCTATGATGTGGCTGAACTTTCCAGGCATGAATTTAAACCCTCTCTAATAGAAAAGCTTTCCTGTCCCCAAGACAACAGAGGAAAGAACTCAAACAGCTTGAATGTGACAAATAGTGGCTCCTCAACCTTCCTGACACCTCACATGTGGAAGATGACACACAGAGGTTTTGTCAACACAGTGGCTCCATTTTATAGATGAGAACACTGAAATTTAGGAGGTTAAGTGTCTTTCCCAAGGTCACAGCTGGAAAGGTGTTTTCCTGGTTCCAAATCCCGTGTTTCACAGAGAATTTTTAAAAATGTATTTTATGTGTGTATTTATTTATTTATTTATTTTTGTGTGTATGTATGTGTGGATGTGTACCATCCCACATGTAAGGAGATCAGAGGACAACTTATGGATGTGAGTTCTCACCTCCCATTATGTGGGTTCCTGGGATTGATCAGATTTGGCAGCAAGGACCCTTACCCACTGAACCATCTTGCCATTCTCCATGTAACACTTTTGTATATGAAACTTTAGCATCTGCAGTCATATGCATATGTATGTCAGAAATCAGAATATGGAGATATTCGGGGAGGTCTCTCCTTTGAAATCAGCCTCTGATCTTAAAAAAAAAAATTCTGCTTGCTATTTTCAGATGGAATACCTCTGAAAAAAATGTTTTTCCTTGCCAGCTTCTGATCAAAATCCACTCTTCTGTGAAATGCCTGTGCCTCAGGTGTTGGTATGGGCTTGAGTTCAGACATTTGGGAAGCAGATGTCATTCCTGGGGTTCTGGTCAGTCGCTGTGACTTCCATGAACTGGCTGACAGGGATCAGAATCACAGTCATGTGGCTTCTGCAAAACGTCCTGTGTCTTATCTTGGGCTGACGGCAGGAGAGCATACTGGATAGGCGGGCAGTGGCAGAGGACTCCTGAACTCTTTGGCCTGTGCTGACACACAGAGAGACGGCTGAGGGGTTCAAGATGAAGTGCCAGAGTACTTGTACTTCGGTGTTGCGGTAGCATGAGGTTGAACTTGGCCATTGCTATGGTTTAGCAAGTGCTCAGCCCAGTGTAGAGAAATACCTGGCTGTCTGGGCATCTCTAAGAAAAGAAGACATGAAAGACAAGAGGTGAAAACATTAGGGGTAGGAGAAAAGATGGAGAAAGGGGAGGGGGAAAGGAAAGGAAACACAGAAGGGCAGTTGAAGAGGAGCCTCAACAGCAGACCGAGTGGCCGAGATAAGGCCGGAGGAGTCGAAGAACCAGATCCAACATTACTTCAAAGATGGGTTAGGCAAGGATTTGGGACTCTACCTTAACAGCATTTAGTAATATGATGATTCCTCCACTCAACTGAAAAATCTCTAACAGAAATGTAGGCATGCCGTTCTTACCTTCATAAGGATGTGTACTGATTGATAAGGAGGGGAGCCAGGAGCCAGAAACAGTGCACCTTGGGCTTTTCTGTGAGTGACATCCTTCACAGGGGCCCTGATCTGTATTTGCTTTTCTCTGTACCTGGAGGCCATCTCTGGTGTCTCTGAACATTGATGTCCCTCAAAAGAACTTCGTTTCAGATAGTTATATTGTAACTTTAGGGACACAAGATCGATTATGACACAAAGATTCCTAGAGAAGCTAATAATTCAATCACTGTTCACTTCTATTTCTTTCATTTTATCTTTTTCTTAGGGCTGTAAATATGTCACCTTCCTAATTTATATCATATTTGTCAAAGTTCTTTTTTCCTCAGTTTTCCTTAATTTTAAAATGAACATTTAATAACCCTGAAAGGCATCTCTCTCTTCAATGATAACCTTTTAAATGCCAGACACAAACCAACAAAATGGGTTGACCATGGATCTTATAGTCTTTCAGTCCTGAGTTTGAATCCTGAAAGTTACTTAATGCCACTGGGTCTCATTTTCTCAAATTTAATATTAATTATTATAATACTTGCACCTCATCATTGTACACTGTGTGTAAGATAATGTTTATGAATCATCTAGTGATTGAGAGGGAAAAAAGGAATTAAGGAAGGAAGGAAGAAACAAAAAGAGAAGAAAGGGAAGAAGCCTAGGAAGGAGGGAGGGAGGAAGGGAGGGAGGGAAGAAGGGAGGGAGGAAGAGGGAGGAAGCAAGCAGGCAACCAACCAAGATGAATTAATTACTAAAATCAGATACCGAGCACACAGCACATGAGATAATTATGAAGACTACTAAGCACAATGGAAATAAACTGGTTTCTGTGCCAATCATGTGTTCATTCACGCATTCATCAAATGTTTACTGAGTATTATTCTCCATGACATCAGAAAATCCATTTACAAGGGACACTTTGTTCCTGGCCAGAGAGTTTGCAATACTAATGTTGTTACAGGTCACGTTAGCAGCAGTGGGGATGTGAGAGAAGCTACAAGGGAAGGTTTAACCACTGGGTTTTCAAGGACTGGACATTCAAGGATAATGAGGTAAATTGACAAAGATTACTCTTTTGAAATCAAGCATCTACTTCTGGGTGTTGGGGTTTTTTTGTTCAAATTTCATGACTATTAGTGGGTGAGCTCAGGAGAATTACTTGAAGATAAATGAAATGCACATGTTCCTCTCCTTTTCTGGCTACAGATGACATGGCCAAGAGCAGTGACTGTCATAAGCAGTCACTTCCACAGTAACTTGAGTAGCGTCCCAGGTGGATGGCCATTTCTACAGCATCTCCCTCTCTCAAGGCTGATGTAGAAGCCCCTGAGCCCAGTGGAGAGCATCCCAGGAGCTACACATCTGCTTTTCTTCTACTGTTGGGACAGAGTTGAGTGTTCTGTGTGGCACCATGAAATCCACTGCCCTCCTGCTGATCTGGAACAGTGAAGAATCACATATTTAAATGTCATGCTGCCAGGGGACATCCAAGGAAAAGGTCTTACTAGGGCTTAATACAATCCATAATTTTCCCTGATCCTCCCCTTTGGAGTGGACTGAAGGGGCACTGGTAGCATGAATTTGGAAGTAAATTCACAAATAAATCACAGTCCCGTTTCTCAAGAACATTAGTAGGAACTGGGCATGGTGGCACACACCTATAACACCAATACTTGGGAGACTGAGGCAGGAGAATTTCTAGTGAAGGGCCAGCCTGTGCTACAAAGCAAAGTTGCGGGCCATTGAGCTGCATAGTGAGAACCTGTCTCAAAATACACTGAAGACTTAAACAAACAAAAGGGAATAGCAGTAAGAAAGACAGACCGTTAGATAATACCCCTTCCCCTCCCCCCCCCACTTTTTCTCTCATGGATATGTTTAAGATGCACATTTCAGGTCTGAAATATATATATATATATATATATATATATATATATATATAT
>CABHPP010100577.1:2507-12807 GCA_902168425.1 Peromyscus attwateri
AGAGAGAGAGAGAGAGAGAGAGAGAGAGAGAGAGAGAGAGAGAGAGAATGAATTGCAGGGCATGTGTCTTTTCCCACAGGAGTGGTGGAATATGAAAAGGAGCCAGTAGATATTAGCAGATTGGAGTAAGGTTCATTTGAAGTGTTGTCTTTCTAATTTCCTCGCCAGTGCGATCTCTTCTACTTTATACTGGTATAATTAAAATGAGAATATTTTTCTCATTATCTTTATCTACATTTTTAAATAATCAAAACTTTGTTATGAATATATTGAAAAAGGAAGGCACACAGTGGAATCAGTCAGACCCAGAGTCCACCTGTCTCTAACTTCTGCAGTTAGGATGGCCACAGTGAAGCTGGGGGCATCCAATGAGAATAGTAGGACTGAAAAATACAACAGCAAATGAAGAAATTGGGAGTCAGAGGTAGCATGTGTGTGGCTTACTCCATCACCATCAGAGGGATTCAACGAAGACGCTTGGGCAGGTTAGTCGCTCAAAAACATAAGAAAACAAAGAATATAATATAGATCTTAAAATATTTTTTGATTCAATATGACTTTAAAAGCTTTACATCTGCATGATAAGCATATGCATGATTCACCTGGACATCTGCTTTAGGGTAGGTTCTGTCTCAGGAGGTCAGGTTGAGTCCAGAAACTCTGTAACAACCTCCACATTAGTGGTGCTGAAGCTGCACAGTTAAGTGTTAACTCTGGAGGATTTGGAAGCTTTGACTCCACTGGCTTCCACCAATGGCTTAATGAGTGCCACACCAGCAACGGTGTCGCCCGTGTGACAAATGCCGATCTGGTGGTCTCACGAGGAAGGGGGGCACGTGTCTCTCGAGGCTAGGCCCCCGGCGGTCCCCTAGCAATCAGCCCGAGTAATGGTTCCTGGGTGCATTGTTCCCTAAAGACCAGCCTTCCGTGGACGGTTGGCAAGACTCCTGCTTCTTTCCTCTTTCCTGACAATAACAGCCTCCCTGTGCCTGGACTCTGCAGACCCTTGCTTGACGTACTTGATAACTCCTCAATTGTTACATTGACACTGCCCCCTATGATTCAAGCCCTTGGACAGGTAACACAAAAACCCCCTACTTCAGTGGGGGGCACTCATGGATGGATTAGAACAAAAAGAGCTGATGATTCAGGTTCCCACAGATTCTAAGGAAGGAAATGTAAAAACAAAAAGATTGCTAGGTAACCCTCACTCAGCTCATGTAAACTCACAAGAAAGAAAACTTAGGCAACTCCCACAAAAATAGTTAAAAAGTACAGTCAATACCATATTATTAGGAAATGGTGGACACCCCCTCGTTGGAATCCCAGAAGTAGGAATTACTTAGATCCACTCTCTTTTACAGGGGCTTATGACTTTGAAGGGAGTCAGTGGGTAAATCAGGGGGAAAAAGAATGTTGTGGAATCAGTTGTCTTTTATGGAAAGGCTGGCTAGAAGCAGAAAGATATGGTGTACATATGATAGGTAGACAAGGTCAGCTATATTGGGGGGTATGGCTCCTGTACTAAAGAGGTGGGCTAAGGCTCTTGGCGAGGACTTTGTAACTGTCTTTAATAAATTACTAGTAATGGAATACCAGTTATTGAGTACGTGGCCAGGCTCTTGGATTCAGGCCACAACATGTCCCTGTCTGTGCCTGGACTGTCTAAAAAGATTAATCATTCTGAAAACCACATTGTATGACCACAAGAGATTGTGTCTATTGTTTTCCTCTTACCCTGGACTTAGTTCCTTGTTAACATTGTATAAAATCTCAGCCTAATGTTCAGTAAAATTACAGCAGTTTCACAGCATACTCTGGTGTCTGTGTCTGTCTGTCATCGCCGAATCCCAATTATCCTGAGTACCTTCACCCCGTTCTCCCTCGGTCTGGTGGCCCTACTGAGACCCAGTCCGCGGCAAATGAGTCTTCAACGTGTCTCCCTCCCTAAAAATTTGCTCTTCCGCTTAGGGGACCATTCGGAGATGTGGTCTAGTGGAAGGAAGTCAGGTCACTGGAGAAGCCCTCAAAAGGGGTGTTAGGTTCTCAGTCTTTTCTGTCCCTCTGTCTTTCTGTCTTTGCTGCTGGAACAGAAGGAGGTAGACAGTTTCCTTTGCTATGTCCGCTGACCATGGTACCCTAGGCCACCACAAATCAGACAGACTGGAACCTCTCTCTGAATTTGTTGAGTCAAAAATCCATCTTCCCCCTTGGGAGCTGAGTGTCTGTGGTGTTTTGTCACAGTGATGGAAAGATAATAGATCATTTATCCCAATATATTATCTCATTTTTCTTAAGCATACCTGCTTGGCCTACTAACACGTTCTCTTCTATTCTTCTGGTGTCTAAGTGTATATAGGCCTCAAATCTGGCTTTGCTCTGTGACTTTGCCATCAGTCCAAGTGACTGGGCTCAGATATGACATATAGCAGCATGTGGGCCCAACAGATTATATTGTATTTCCTTGTCCGTTTGTCTCCCCACCATGTCAGTGAGACAATTATATGCTCTGAGTAAAATGCATCAAAGGTTGTTATTACTATTGAGTTAATAATGAGAATCTTTTTCCTGTTTGTGAGAAGACATAAGCACATGTGCTTGTGAGGGACTTTGTGGTTTTTCTTTTCCCCATGAAAGAGGAAGAAAGATGATTGTGTAGAGTCATAGAGGGGCTCATTTTACATCCCTATCTCCAAAGGCTCTACTGCACTTCCCCAACAGCAATGCTTGTACCATAAAGGACCAGAGGAATCAGATGTTCTTGGATTTCTGTTAGAATTACAAGAATTTAACATGCATGCCAAGACTTGAGATGGCAAATGTTGTGTCGTGCCAGGGGATTTGGAGTCACTTGTCGTCCCCTGTTACCCCATTGCTTCCAAAAGAGCAAGATCTGTCTTAGCTCCATCCTTACATACTCAAAAATGTTTGAAATACTGTACCCTGATTCCAAAGCCTTCATCATTAAGAGGCAGGGACAGACAGACAGACAGACAGACACACACACACCACTGAGAAAGTTAGATTCTTATTGACTTTTCAGACCATCAGGTAGCCTCATAGAGGCACATTCCTGTGAGGACAGCATTGACTTGAAGTGTTATAAGGGAAGTAGCTGGTACTAGAAGGGAAAGACAGAACTGGAAGGCAGACATGACGTAGTTAACAAACCTTTCTTTAGAGGATGCTACCAATCAGCTGTTTTCCGGAGAGACCAGGAAGGAAAAGACATCTTTGACTAACAGTACTCCATGCTGCCTGCTCATTGCTGCTGGGTAAAGCCGAGGAAACGACACAGCATGGATAAAGAGGGGACACACCTGTCTTCTCCCAGTGCTCTCATTTGGCCAATATGGAAAGAAAAACAGAGAACCAGTCATATGATGTGCAGCATCAGCCATGGCATCACAAGGTCTTCCGAGCCCCCCTTGTGAGGATCCCTGCCTGCACCTCTTTAAACATCCCAACGACTCCCTGGAGTCTCGCAGCAGTGACTTGGAGTATGTCAACACAATTTAATCTTCCTCGTCTCATATTTGTGCAGCTTTCCCTCGGCAGTTCCTCCTTACCCTCTGGCCTTTTCCTTTGCCTACCAGACCTCAAGGCATCCTACCTTCAATACAGGTCATCATAAGGAGAGGGTGAGCAGGGGGAGGGCTGGCTGGGGTGGGGACGGCTGGGGTGGAGATGGGGCTGGGTGGGGAGTGGTAAGGTGGGATGGGGTTGGAGATGGGAGTGTCAGTTCCTTAGAGTTTGAAGTCCAAAAACTTGTTTTGATTTTAAGAATATGGATGTTTGAGTTATAGGAGTCCTGAAGGACTACAGAATGATGTTTACTCCAATAAAAGTCAATTACTTTTTTAATTTTCAACTCCCTAATAAAAGATAAAGATTTCCAAGGTTGTATGATGTTAGAAGGGATAATGAGAGTTGGTGCTCATGGAATCTGCCAGAAGGGCTCTATGTCTTACCCCCATTCTGCATGAATCTTCATGGGGCCACTTGAGAGCAAAGATGACCCAAGCTACTACCCTCCTTGCTCATATTTTGCCATTCTCTGGAATGAAAGGGAAATGACAAAGTATAATTTTTAATAAGTTAAAAACATAGTGAGCACGTGACCAAGGGATTATCTGTTCTGTTGGGTAAAACATGTTGCAAGTTTATTGGCCAAACATAATGAGTCTGGACCTTAATTGTTAGTAAGAAGCCATGTTTCCCATCTCGAGACTATAGAGCTTTTATTAGTGTGATTTAATTGTGTAGTCAGGACTTTGTTATGATCTTTCCATGTGTGAATGCAACATACCTGGATCGTATTTACTCTTCCTTCCTAGTCCTCTCATCCTCACCACCCCCACATCATCACCTCCTCTTTTACTTTCAACAACCCATCCCAGTTCTGCATGTGAGAGAAATCATGAGATGATGGCCCTCAAGATTTGACGACTTTTCTCTGACCTCTCGTTCCATCCATTTTTTTGCAAATGACATGGCTAGATTCTTTATGGTCAAATGAAACTCCATTGTAGACATTGTCTTTAGCCATAAAGGTCCAACCATAACTACTGAAGGGCCCCTAAGCTGATAACTTAGCTATTATGAATAGGGCAGCAATAAACATGTTTGCAGGTTTGATAGTAAACTGACTTGGATTCTTGGGGGTTTGTACCCAGAAGCGGTATAGCTGGGACACATAGGAGTTGTATTGTAATTAGTTTTGAGCAACCTCCATACTAACTTCTATAGCTGCTTCATTAATTTACATGCTGAGCAACAATGTTTAAGGGCCCACTTTGCCCCATATCCTTGCCAACATTTACTAATTTTTCTTAATGATAGCCATTATGACTATAGTGAGGTGGAATATCAGAACAATTTTGATTTGCGTCTCCCTGAGGGATAAAAATGTCAAGGTTTTCTCATGTATTTGTTGGCCATGTGTGTGTCATCTGAAAGGTGTCAGTTCAGTACATTTGCCCATTTATTGACTGGGTTATTTCTTCTTTTGTTGTTTGACTTTCTGAGTTCCACCTTACAGTCTGGCATTAATCCCTGGTCACATGACCATCCCTAGTCACATGATCATCCTCTGTGCCACTGATGAAGATCTCCTGCCTCTTCTTTGAGGCTGTGTCTCTTTACTCTGGAAATTGTTTTCTTTGTGGTGTGGAGCTTTGCTTTTTAGGTTTAGTTATTTTATATGATGGATGTTTTGCCTGCATGTGTATGTGTATCACATGCCTGCAGTGCCTGCTGAGGCCAGAAGAAGGCATTAGATCCCTTGGAACAAGGGTTATGGATACTTGACAGCCACCTTGTTAGTGTTCTGTATAAAGGTGAATATTCCCCAAAAGCCACTTAAAGGAGCTAAAGCTGTTACTGCCCAGCAAGGAGAAACTGTGACCCACACCCCAAGCTGGGCTGTGTCGAATGGGCCATCTCAGGGGAGACTGAACTTGATGAAAGGGCAGAGAGTTCAGGAATGTGTTTATTAAAGGAGCCAGGGAGCCAGGGCCCACTGTTCCCTGAGTTACTGTGAAGTGGGAGGAGACACTGGAGAAGTTGCCTTAGGGAGGAATGTGACCAGCCTTGTGGAGAGAGACTTTAGTTGGCTAGAGTGGTTCCTCCCATCTCTGGATGGTTCTGTTCTGCAAGGCTGCATCCTGGTGCAAATCTGAGAAGGAATTACTTCAGGATGAGGTTTGCTGTAGCAGCAAAACATTTGTCTTATAAAGGAAACTTGACTAAAAAACATGGTTTACAAGATTTTAAACAGAGACGCTTAACTTAAAAACACAGTGCTCTCATGATGCCTTTAAGACGTTTGAGCCTCCTCTGAAATAAACCATTCCCTCTATAAATTTTGTCCACATAGTAATTTTCAAATTCCATGGAACAGATACTTAAATGGTGTAATGCAGTGTGAAAGAAAATTGGGCTCCTTATTCCTTCAAATTATTTGGGATAATTTCTGCATTTTAGATGCAAGAAGTACTGAAGATTTCCTAAATCCTCAATGTGGAGTCAATAAGGAGATGGGAGCCTTAGTCTCAGCGGCCATGGGTTCTTAGTTTTCCCGAAAGAATTGGGAAACACTCAACTCAAGCCGATTTCCTGTTTGCTGTGGCTCTGGGTTAGTGACTCAGTTTGTGTTTTATGAGCCATCTGCAGACCCCACAATGTTGTGCTGTGTCTGCCTTGGGATCTTCAGACACAGGGGTTGTGTGAGGTCCTCAAATAGTGACAGTTTTATGTCATGAGGATCTAGGGAACAGAATGGGAAATACCTGGAACTGTACACAGATGGACAGACAGTCAGAAATACGCATACACACACACACATACACACACAGACAATGACATATAGACATACATATATGTATACAGACATACATATACATATATGCATAGACACAAACAAACACAAGTATACAGATATACACACACACACATACACACAGACACAAAGATAAATATACCCAGACACACAGAAGTACACAGATAGACATAAACACATACACACACACACACACACACACACACATACACACACACACACACATATATATACATATATATATATATATATATAAATACACAGATTGATAAATACAGACACAGACACACACTCGTATACATAGACACACAACCACACACACACACATAGACACATAATCTCTCTCTCTCTGTCTTACACACACACACACACACACACACACACACACACACACACACCATATTCTCTCCCTGTCCTCCTCATCTCCATCTGGCTCTTCCTCTCCCCTTTTCCTCTCTCTCTCTGGCTCTCCTCTCTCTCTCCCTTCCTCTGCCTTCCCCTCCCTCTCTACTTCCTCCTCTCCCTCATCGTATACCCAACAACGGTTGTAAAAAGCAGTGCAGACACAAATATCATTGAATTGTATTCACTACCAGTGCTGGTGTCCTGAAAATAGCTTCCAAACCTTTTTCTGGGGCTGGAGAGATGCTCAGTGGTTAAGAGCACTGGTCACTCTTGCAGAAGACCTGGGTTTGGTGTACTTTCTTTCCCACATGGCAGCTCACAACCATCTACAACTCTAGTTCCAGGGGATCTGATGCCCTCTTCTGGCCTCTACAGGCACTACACACATATGATGGACAGACACACATGCTGGTAAACACTTATACACATAAAATTAAATCAGTCATCAAAAACTCATCTTCTATCTCCATCTTTATAGCCAGCTATCATGAAGGAATTAATTATATGAGACTGGGGAAGAAAAAAAAATTTTTTTTTTGGTTTTTCAAGACAGGGTTTCTCTGTGTAGTTTTGGTGCCTGTCCTGGATCTCACTCTGTAGATCAGGCTGGCCTCAAACTCATGAAGATCCGCCTGGCTCTGCCTCCTGAGTGCTGGGATTAAAGGTGTGCACCACCACTGCCCAGCAAGAAACTTTTTAAATGGACTGACAATACAGATAATGAGATAAGGCACTTGGAAGTCAAGCAGCTTGTCCAGAATTCAAGGGTTGATGGTAGAGTTTGGACAAGGATGCTAGTGACGTTGGTGTGACACTTAGGGACAGCAGTGCAGGTGAAGCTCATGGGCAAGCTTCCTGATTCATGTTTCTGTTTGCTGGAGCACAAAGAAGCATTTTGAGACTTTCCACCATTTTTAACTGAGTTCAGATAACAGGTATAATGATGTCTTTGTGTGTATAGAAATTAGTCTATGGATTTTCTATGACTATGAAATATATATGTAGTTTAAAAGACACAACAGTAAGAGCTATTCCATGTCTTAGCTTATTACCAGCGTGCCATGCCCCTACTAAGGGAAGCACTTTTTTTCTATTTCTTTTGCCATTTATGCCCCTTTCTCTCTCTAATATTCTAGTCTATAAAATAGAAACATGGGCTAATCCTCAGTCATCTGGAGCAGCTGTTAGTTTTCTGTGCTGTTTGAGGACTTTCAGTCCACTTGAGTAGTTTTTAAAGGTTTATTTATTATTTTTGTTTTATGTGTATGAATGTTTGTCTACATATGTGAATGCTTCATGTGCATGCAATGCCTGAAGAGGCCAGAAGAGGACTTTGGATTCCCTGGAACTAGAGTTATAGACAGTTGTGAGCCATGGTGTGGGTGCTGGAAACACCCTGGAAGAGCAATCAGTGCTCTTAACTGCTGAGCTGTCTCTACAGCCCCTGGGGTATTTCTTAAATTAGAATCTGGCATTAAATTTCTCAGGGTCTCCCAAGTTAGCACAAGATCCATTGAGTTTTGATAAAGAAAATGTATATGACATTTCTAGTCTGACAGGTAATGTTGGTTGTCAACTAGACTAGAGCTAAGGATGTTAAAAAACTTGACACCTCGGTTCTGGATGTGGGGCATCTTCAGGGAAGATTGGTCTGTGTATCAGGACTGAACAGGAGAGACCTGTCCTGGATTGAGAGCAGCAGTGTGTCTACTGAAACAAAGCAGAAGAAGAGGACACACTGGAAGCATAGGCAGATCCTTCTTGAGTGGGTGTATTGACCCACACTGTCACCTGCAGACAGCAGACTCCAGACTCCTTTGAAGGATCTGCAGCCTATGATGAGGCTTCAGGCCTTTGGCCTTAGGCTGAGACTGCATCATTGACTTTTATCTCTCTTCTGTTTTACAGCTTGAGGCTCCTTGGTTTGAGCGATACTATGGGATTACTCAGCCTCTGTTCATGTGAGCCAATGCAGTGTTGGTTCTGTCTGTAGAGACACCTCCTTCATCTCACAGGCAAGTGTTGTGAGGCAAGTCTACCTCTATCTATTACAACCTTTACAGACACACAATCATGTAGGATCCACATGTTTTGAGATATGTGTTGACATTCTTGTTTTTCAGTGTTGAGTGATGAGACCCAAGGAGTTTAATTCCCAAGCGACATAATGTGGAATTGGAAGCCTGTTCCCTGACTGAACACCAACCAGCCCTCAGTGTTCCATGCTGCCTGTATAAGAAAGTTCTATGCAAACAGAATTGTCTTCTGCCCTTACCATGATTTGAATATGGCCTGGCCCCCTCCCGGGTTCGTGCATTGGAGACCTGGCCTTTAGTGTATGATTTTAATAGGTGCTGAGACCTTTGAGATGTGATTAGACATAGGGGCTGTCTCAGTGAAGGGCCTGATGTAGTCCCCAGAAGAGCAGGTCAGTTATATTGAGAGCTGGTCACTATAAATCAGGTTAGCCTCTTCTCTCTCTCTCTCTCTCTCTCTCTCTCTCTCTCTCTCTCTCTCTCTCTCTGCTTCCTCTTTCCTCCTTCTCCTTTTTTTCTACTTGTGAAGTATCACGTGGTCCTTACTACAAGCCTAGTGCCTGACGATAATGCTTTCTTGCCTCCCAGAATCATGAGCCTGGTTTGCTTTTTTTTTTTTTCCCATTTGTTTTTAAGAGAAGACCCTACTTCATAGCCCACACTGCCCTGGAATCACTATGTAGCCAGGATGACCTTAAATATATCTGCCTCGGTCTTCTAAGTACTGGGTTATCGACTTAAAATACCGGTCAGGTTCTTTTCTTTATAACCTGTCTAGTATCAAGAATGTCGTCACAGCAACACAAAATATACTAAGGTAAAATATTTTAGATGCCTTTAGATATGATGGCACCCACTCCGTCCTTGTTACAAGCACATTTTTGCCAAGGGAATTCTGTGGGTTGATAGAACTATACGTATCACCCCATGAGGGGTTTACTGGATGGGAAGCCTACCGTCTTCTGGTGGAAGTAGGGAGCCCAGATTCCAAGTGGATTTGAGAGCAAATAGGATGAAGCTAAAGTCCAAACGCAGCATTTGTTCAGGGCAGGGTTTGGGGGAGTGAAAACTGACAGTGACGGTGGGACTTGGGCACGCAGCCGTCAGGGAAGGCCTTCTACAACATAGGAATGGCAGTTTTTCACCTTTCTTTTTCCTTGGCACGAGAGTCCCATTTCATGTGCTGCCCACCACAGACCCCAAAACAACAGGGTCTTCTCCACTTTGGCTGTATGAAGTGCATGTTCAATGGAAACTGTAGTTTGACTTTTGAGTCGAGATCGCCTCCAAATCTGGTGGTCGGTCCTAGTGTATGTTGTCATGGTGTTGGGTGTTGATAGTGAGGGCCAGTTTCCAGTCACCACACAATCACTAGAGAAACAAAGACACCCCAGCATGCTGGAGTTCAGCAGGTTACACATGTTGGATATGTTTGGATTGCAGACATTTAAAAACAAATTTTATTAATTCTTGAGAATTACATACAATGTGTTTTGAGCATTTCCTCTTCACCCCACCC
>CABHPP010100581.1:0-15530 GCA_902168425.1 Peromyscus attwateri
TGTTACAGTAGCAGTTATGGGAGCCGAGGGTCCTGATCCCTGAGGCTCACATGGATGTCATTTGGTATCACCATGAGATGCTGCTTAGAGCTGAGTGAATGCCGGACTTTCAGAACAGAGCAGTGAACCTCCAGCCTAAGTACCTGCAGCTACAGCCCTCTGCCCGCTGAGGCTGAAGCCAGAGGTCTTTTTGTTCTTTGAATTTGTGGCCTCTGGGATCTGTGGGCCTATTCCTGAGCCTTCAGCACCAAGGCCCCAAGTCTGCCAAATACCAGAAGCTTCTTTCTTTGTACTTGTGACATCCTTCTGAGATGCTTCATGGCTGGACAGGCTGAGGGCTGTGTCCCTGAAGACTGGGTGGGCAGGTTGAGGTTGCTTGTCCTCTAAGTCACCAAGCAACCTTGTGCACGTGGCACCTGTCAGCAGCTGCCTGTGGTGCCCAAGTCACCCCAATGCCACATGTGACATTTAAAGCTTTACACATGTACAAGAGCTGCAGGGCTGGCCCTGGACAGGTGCAGAGGGCCTGAGGATTGGGGTGGGGATAGAGTACCCCAGTCTGGGGTGTCACATTCTGTGAATTTGATTGTGAAGGGATGCAGAAAATCAGAATATGCGGAAAGGGACTGTTGAAATTCTGAAAGCTGATTATTTTTAAAGGCATTGTTCAGGCCTACAACATACCCTATTAATAAGGACCAGGGCCAGCCTTTGAAACCAGAGAGGAAGGAAGCACAGGAAGCTTCCAGAAGGCCTCTTTGCAGTGGTGGCCCATGAGCTATCACCCTGACTATCTGGGAGTCCCAGGTCTGTGGGACCTCTGAAGTGTGAGTTTGCATCCCTGTAGTTGGAGACCCATCTCCTTGGGGTGGCTTTGTGTTTTCCAGCTCTATTCAAGTTGCCCTCTCTGGAATACCCTCAGGTCCTAGCCAGATGGAACTGATTCTGTGCTGAGAGGCCACCTAAGGAGAGCTGACTGCCGGGGCTCTGCACACGCCTCACAGCAGGCTAAGGTATGCAGCTGAGACCTCAGTGCCAAGTGATATGAGAAGCCAAACACTAGGCATGCTCTAGCAGCCAGCCCAGGCCCTAACCTCAGGACCATTTACACAGCAGCTCCCCCATCACCTGGGATGAAGCTGCTTAGGAATGGACCATAGAGAGTTCCTGAACAGGGAAGCCCCCCTCTGCAGCCACTCCCTTGCGCCGCCCCCCCCCCCCCCCCCCCCGCCACTCCACCCATTCCACCCTACCCCTGTACCCCTGGCACAATCAGTCTCAGAGACTGAGAACAGGGTCCCTGTCAAAGCCACACTGGAGGAAGTAGCAGGTGGGGACTGAGAATCAACCACCTGCTGTCTGCTTAGGTGTGCATATTGGGCTGGGGGTGCAGTTCAGCTGGTATAGTGCCTGTCTAATGGGCATGAAGTCCTGGTTTCCATTCCCAGCACTGAATAAAATGGTCTTGGTGGTTCATACCTGTAATCCTAGCACTTGGAGAAGCAGAGGTAGGAGGATCAGAAATTCAAGGTCATCCTCCACTGTATGATGAATTCTAAACCAGTCTGGGCTATATGAGACCCTGTCAATAAACAAGTGAATAAATAAATAAATAAATAATAAATGACAAGTAAATAAATAAATAGATAAGTAAATAAATAAATAAATAAATAAATGGCTGAAGAAATGGTTCAGTGGTTAAGCGCACAGGCTGCTCTTGCAGAGGACCGGGATTCAGTTTCCAGTACCCTCATGGTGACTCACAACAGTCTATAACTTCAGTTCCAGGGGATCCAACACCCTCTTCTGGCCTCCACAGGTACTGCACACTAGTGGCAAACACTCATATACATATAATAAAAGTAAATACATCTTTAAAAAGTAAATAGCCGGGCGGTGGTGGCGCACGCCTTTAATCCCAGCACTTGGGAGGCAGAGCCAGGTGGATCTCTGTGAGTTCGAGGTCAGCCTGGTCTACAGAGTGAGATCCAGGACAGGCACCAAAACTACACAGAGAAACCCTGCCTCGAAAAAAAATATATATATATATATAATAAAAAATAAATAAAAAAATAAATAAAAAATAAATAAGGCCAGTCATGATGGCACATGCCTTTAACCCTTCAGTTACTAGTGTTACAGCTCTTGTGCTCACAGAGCTGGGACCCTTGGCACACAGTAGCCAACTAGTGTTCAGCTCCAGGCCTGTGGGATGGGGATCCCCAGTTCTTAAGAACTGTAGAGGGGCTGGAGAGATGGCTCAGAAGTTAAGAGCACTGGCTGCTCTTCCAGAGGCTCTGGTTCAGTTCCAGCAACCACCTGGTGGTGGCTCACAACCATCTGTAATGAGATCTGGTGCCCTCTTCTGGCATGCAGGCATGCACGCAGGCAGAACACTGTAAGCATAATATGTATGTACATACATACATACATACATACATACATACATACATACATAAATCTTTTCTTAAAAAAAGACTGGGAACTCCTCCAATGACATGGACTTGTAGTTTCTCACAGCCTCTATCTTCCTTCAGTCTCAGCTCTCCACCACCGCCACCCCTCTGCCATCTTGTCTCCTCTGCTCTCCAGAAGTCCTCAGCTACCTTCAGAGCTGATGCTGAAGCTCCTCTTGTAATGACACCAGGGAGCAGCATAGGATGGTCACCACACTGAAAGAGTGGCAGCCTTCAAAGGTGTGTGTGTGTGTGTGTGTGTGTGTGTGTGTGTGTGTGTGTGTGTGTCAAGGGTATCTGCACTAACCACAGCCCAGCCCTTCCTGTTCATAAAGGACTTTATTCACAACATACAAATAAGGGACCACTGTGTCCCCAGTCATCGCAGTCCCTTGTGCAAATGAGGAACCATTTTTGCACCAATCACAGGCCTTTTGCTGCCTTCCCTCTGGTCTGGATGAAAATGGCTGCCAGAGTTCCCTGTGATGGTTAAAAGCTCTCACACAAAGGGCTTCAAACAGTGGCCAAAGCCTTCAGGAGCCTGAGTGCTTTGGCAGCGAGCAGCTGCAGTTGGCCTGGAGATTTCATCCACAGAGAGTTCAAAGCAGTAGGTGCTGGCATAAGCCACAGTCAGGCTGCCTGTTTGGCTGACAGTCTTTGCCCAAGGCAGGCTCTTCAGAGAGCCGAGGCGAGCACAGCATGTGACTGGCGGCCTGGTGTGCTGGCTAAGATTAGGTTCAAATGTGAGGGAAGAGTCCAATGTGTTTAAACAAGATAGCCATTTATCTTGCTCATTCCAAAAGCCATTGGAAAGCTGAATTCCAAGGCCATGGCAGACACATGGCAGTGTCAGGGATATCAGCCCCTCTATCTTGTTGCATGAGAGGCTTCTGGTCCTCAAGTTAACCTATGGTTCAAGATGGCTACTGTTACTACAGCCATTACAAGGACATCTCCATGAGCTGGAAAGAGCCCAGTCCCTCTCTTTCAGAATGTTGCTTGCCCATTCCATCCCACTGACCAAAACCTTGGCTGCTGGGCCCCACATCACTCAGGGGAGCCTAGAAAGCATAGGCTTCAACAGGCTTCAATTAGGGGCAGTTGTGCATCCTCTTTGTCCCGTCCCCCCCCCCCCAAAAAAAAAAAGAAAATCAAGGCTTTTATTACAGTAGGGAAGAAAAATAAGACCACATCTGGGAGGATAACATAGTCCCTGCAGAAGACTGATTAAAACTAATTTAACTGTGAATTCTAGCAACTGCTCTTGCATAAATCCCCACAGGCCAATTTATAAGGATTTGGAGTTGTACTGTTCATTGTGGCAACATCAAGTCTATCCAGAGTGCTTGCTGTCATGAGTGAGCACTCACAGGCGGGCTCCTAAGGAGGAGCCCTTCTCCCACCTGCCTGGAAAGACCACCAAGACCCACTGTGCTGGGGCATGGGCAGCTGCGAGCTTTTACGGTAAAAAAGGTGAAATGGTAGCAGCTTCCTGGTAAGCACTGTAGGCAGGCTAGCTCCACACCCGATTCAGGGGCACCTGGCCCCTGCGCTGTGTGTGGAGATAAACTCAGGGTCAGAGGGGGAAGGTCACCTCCCGTCAAGCGGCAAGAAGTTTGCGCCTTGCTTTGTTTTGCTTTTCCATGTGTAAATAGTGTCTGTATTTATTTATAAAACAAAAGAGCTGGAGAGATGGAGCACAGACCACTCTTACAGAGGGCTGATGTCTTAGTTCTTCTACTGCTGTGATGGAACACCATGACCAAAAGAAAGCATTTGTTTTTCCTACACTTCCATATCACAGCTCATTATTCAAGGAAGTCAAGGCAGGAACTCAAACAGGTCAGGAACCTGGAGGCAGGAGCTGATGCAGAGGCCGTGGAAGAGTGCTGCTTACTGGCTTGCTCCTCATGGCTTGCTCAACCTGCTGTTTTATAGAACCCAGCACCATCAGCTCAGGAGCATTTCCACCCACAATGGGCTGGACTCCTCACATCAACCACTAATTAAGAAAATGCTCTACAGCAGTGGTTCTCAACCTGTGGGTCATGACCCCCAAAGGGGTCAAATGACCCTTTCCCAGGGGTCGCCTAAGATCACTGAAAAACACAGGTATTTATATTGCGACTCATAACAGCAAAATTACAGTTATGAAGTAGCAACAAAAATAATTTTATGGTTGGGGTCAGCACAGCATGAGGAACTGTATTAAAGAGTCGAAGCATTAGGAAGGTTGAGAACCACTGGCCTACAGACTTGCCTGCCTACAGTCTGATATTAGGAGACATTTTCTCAGTTGAGGTTCCCTCTTCTTAGATGACTTTAGCTTATGTCAAGTTGACATAAAACTAGCTACCACAACCTGGTACGGTGGTGCATGCCTTTTATCCCAGTACTTGGGAGGCAGAGACAGGCAGATCTCTGTGAGTTTGAGGCTAGCTTGGTCTACAGAGCGAGTTCCAGGACAGCCAGGGCAACACAGAGAAACCCTGTCTTGAGAAACCAACAGAAACAAACAAACCCAAACCAGCCACCACAACGGAGTTACCCATTTTGAGTTGTGCATAATGCCCTGTAACTCCAGCTCCAAAGAATCCAGGGTTTCCTCTGGTCTCTGTGAACACCCACCCACCCAAACACCCACACAGCATATACCCACACAGACATACACACATTCACATAAATAAATCGTTTTTTTAAGTTGGCATGTGCCTCAGCTGTGTGGTGGTTCCCCCTGTACTCTAACAGCTTGCTCAGTGACAGCTCTGACAAGCAAAGTTTGCTACTGTGATATCACAGCCTACTCCTCCCCACTACACACACACACACACACACACACACACACACACACACACACAGAGAGCAGAGATGTGAACCCACCCACCCAGCTCTGGATCTGACTACCCAATCCTCCTAAGTAGTTCCAAAAGCTATCATCATTTCAGCGAGAGCAAGCTATTAGCACCCTCAGACCAGGCTCCCATGTAAGCCACTGGGCTCCCACGTAAGCCACTGGACTCCCATGTAAACCACAGGGCTCCCATGTAAGCCCTAAGGCACACTTCCAAGTGTATCACTTGGAAGAAGCTCCCAGAGATTCTGGCAGCATTGTGGTCTGTCCCCTCACCACCAGGATTGAAGCTTACTGACCATACCTGGTCATCTGCAGTGCTCAGGCCAACATTGTCCTTCTGGGCCTGGGTCCCAAGAAGTCTTACATGAAGGTGTTACCACATAACAACAAAACGTTGGGGGCTGTGCCCTTGGCACCCTCCTGGCCTGAGGGCCAGCCCCTGGGGCAGGTGGAGACCCAGCCGAGCTGAGGTCGCCTCTTGACTCTGACCATTTGGGTTGGCTATGAACTTGGCAGACTCTTCCTGCTCAGGGACAGCTGGAGGTCACCAACAACATTGAGTCCTCTTTCCACACCATGCCTTGTAGAATATCCTATAGTTCTAGCACTTTCTTGAAATTTTGTTTTTATGTATATGGGTGTTTTTCTACAAGGATGTCTGTGCACCACATGTGTGCCTGGTACCTGAAGATGTCAGAAGAGGGCAGATCCCCAGGGACTGGAGTGATAGATGGTTTTGAGTCACCATAGAGGTACTGGGAATCAAATCCAAATCCTCTGCAGGAGCAAGCAGTGCTCTTAACTGCTGAGCCATCATTCTAGCCCAGCATTTCTTCCACCTGTTCTTGTCAGTTACATTATACTCTCAGTCACTATCCATCAATGCACTGTTCGGAGACTCAGAATCAGTTTCTGTGGCAGGTGACTGGTGGCACACAGGGTCAGATGTGTCTCTCTGCCTCTACTTTACAGACGACATAACTGGAGAGGGGAGGCCCAAGATGAGAGCTTAAGGAGCCGAGGGTGGTGGGGACCACAGGCTCCACCTACTGGGCTGAACATGGTAGGGAGACCTCAGCTTCCCAGAACTCTCTTCTTTCCGGATTGGTCTCCTCCCCTCCAACAACCCTGCCCTGGCAGCCAGCTCTGGGGACATCCCCTGGTAGGGGCCTCCCTGCCACCTATAAAGTCCTGCTGCTAAAAGGCACCAGCCCACATCTACTACTCTTTTTGCTTTTATTAAAAAATAGATCAAGAAAATATACACACTGTAGCCATATGGCTGAAGAGGCTGAGAGCTATGGGGAAGGGACAGGGGATAGGCAGGCAGGACCCCAGCAGGAATGTAGTGCGGGGGAGGCAGGGGTCCCAAGCTGGAGCACAGGTGACAAAGGGGAACTGGGGGTGGAGGACAGGAGGACGCCTGTATCCCGGGGTGCAGGTAGGTCCCCCTGCCCAGGGCTACTATCCACATGAGTTCCTCGACTGCACTCCGCTCCACCTGGGAGCCCATCTGTCTTCATAGGCCTCCCTGAAGCCTAGGTGCCCACTCAGGCGTTGATGGCTTTCCAGCGCTCGCTGTCTGTGCTGTTTATGCTGCCCGTGTGGCAGGGCATGGAGGCAATGTCATCTAAGTAGGCCACTCCAGCAGAGTCGAACTGCGTGCTGGAGTAGCTGGCTGCCGAGACCCCCGCCGGCCCTGCAGACTCTACGCCCTCACGCCGGGCCACTGCGTAGGGTTGTGGCAGGTGCATGTCTGGCTCTTCAGTCTCGTCCACTTGGCATTTGTAGGAGAAAAGGATCTTGGGCTCTGAGCTGGTGAGAGGGTGCAGAGGAGCCACTGCAGTCAGCAGGAGCAGAGGCCAGACAGAGCCCTAGCTCTTCTGCAGGAACCCGCAGGAACCCTTGAGCCCACCAAGCTTTGAAGCTGACCCCACCCACGCCTGAGAGATGGGGCAAGAGCTGCTACACCTCTCCACCCATGGGCGTGTCAGCCCCCATGGGTGACAATAAACTAAACCCTAGCCTTCACCAACCCTGGCCAAGTGTAACCCCCATGCCTGCAGCACATGACTACCCGCTCCCAAACCTGGTCACCATCATTGGGATAGCTAGAAGAGGCTCAAAGAGCAGCAGCCTGTGCGTATGGGAGCAGGCAGCAGCCCAATGCACCTCAGCTCTTAGGCTCTGTAGGCCTCCCCAGAGACGGTCCATGCCCACCACCCCAGCCTAACAGGAGAGCAAACCCCTGCCTGCACTCCACATCAGGCCTGGGAGGGAGCCAGTCCCTGCCTTTGCATCCTAGCCTCTGATGTTCCCCACATGCACCTATGCACACAGCACATCCTCCTTCCAACTGGGGCCCACTGTGAACCCTCAGAGTCCTTTCCAGGTGCATGCTCCCTGAGTGCACTCACACCTGCTTTACTCTCCCGGTGTCTTTGGGGTACAGCAGGGTCTAGCTCACAGCAGGGGCTTGTTGACAAAACAGGAAATAGAACAGCACTGCTAAACTGCATCCCTATCTCTTGGGGGAGGGGGCTGCACCTGTCTGTGCTTGCTACACATACAGAGACAGCATCTACACAGATGCTAAAGTGTGCCACCCAGTGCCCTCTGTGCACCCACCTCCCTGGCCAGGCACACACAGTAGCTGCAGGCTCAGCCACATTAGAGTGCAGACGGCCATAACTCACCCAAAGAAGCCACGGAGGAAGGCCACATAGATGAGCGGTGCAAAGAAGCTGAAGTACAGGAAGGTAGTGGCATCCACACAGCTGTGGTAGGGAGCAGGTCAGCATGGCCAGGGCCTGTGGTCCTGCCCTGACCCAATGCCTTGCCCAAGGGAGTGGGGACCCCTTCTGCCACAGTGGTAGCCACTCCACCCCACACCCAACCCACTCCCATGGTGGGCACCCTCTTACCAGAGCCCCTCAATGATGTCAGCACACAGCAGAGCACTCCCCAACCCCTGCAGCAAGTTGAGTGTGGCCAGGATGCCTGCATACACGTAGAAACTCTTCCGTGCTGCGGGGCAAGGGCCATGAGCTTCTGAACCACCCTACCCTTAGGGCCCAGGTATAAACCTTGGGGTTCTTCCCCTCCCCGGGGATCCCCAACTGCAAGGCCGGGAGCAGGCCAGTGCCTTCCTGCCCCTGCTCCAGCAGGTACTCACAGGGCAGGGATACGCGCTCCTTCAGTGGGGTCTTGGGGAGAATTACCACCAGTGAGTAGACCTGCAGAGACAGGGGTGACAGGGAGGCCGGGCCAGGCCAGGCTACTTCACCTGCCCCCAGGGAGCACGCCAGACCTCACCAGGAAGAAGAAGCAAGAGCTGACCAGCCAGAACTGGCGGCCACCGTGGCCATAGATGTTGAAATCCTCAGCCGAAAGATGGGAATCAGGGTACAGGATCTCCAGAGTCCCCTGTAGAAGGCAAGGAGGTCAGGTCAGTTCTACCACTGAAGCCTCTCTTGGCTTTCCCTTGCAGAGCCCAGGGCACTCCCCATGCCAGGCCCTGCCCCAGCCTAAACCCCAGCCATGCCCACCCACCTAACTCCAGGGGCAGTTCAGACCCTGGATGAGTCCCTTGTGGACAAAGCCTTCAAGGTGCAGTCCTACACAGCCTAAAAAAGGCCCATGGCATATACTCTCAGGATGCCTGACTAAGCACTAGCTCTCACACATTTATTTCTTAGCCTTTCCCAGGCTCACCTACAGTCTGTGCCCAGGGGAAGTTGGCTCTGCCTAGTCCATGTGACTCCTTGGGAACACTTACAGTTCAGAAACATGACCCTTGACACCACCACCACCACGTACCTGGGTGACTGAGTAGGCCAGAGACAGAACTGTGGTGATAGCCAGCACCCGCTTGATGCTGGACTTGCTCTCTAGGTGACCTGCAAGGCACAGGGGCGAGTCAGCCCCTCCTCATAAGAGCCATCTCTGGACAACCGCAGGAAGGGTAGGGAGAGCCAGCCCAGGTTGGAGGACAGCCCTGCAGTATGCATACCGAAGGCAAGGCCCAGGATGATCACACTCAGCTCAATGGCTAGCAGGAAGAAGCGGGTGATCTCCCACAGGATCTGGGCACAGAAAGGCACAGGGTCAGCTGGGGGTGAGCTCCACCCAGCCAGACATCCCTAAGTCTCTGCAACAGGACCAGGGTAGAGAGGGCACATCACAACCTCCACCAGGCTGGCCTCCCCCCTGCACCTTGTCAGCAACTATCGCAGCGTCAGAGGCACTGACAGTCATAGAGACCACAGCCCTGGCGATGCCCACCAGGGCCACCACAAACACCTGCAGAGCAAGAGAAGAGAGCGTGCTGTCAGAATCAACAACGCCTCCCTTCTGCAGGATCTACTCAAGAATGACAAGGGAAGGGACAGGGTGGGTCCGAGGGGGACACAAGAAGGCATGTTCCAGCACAGGATTCAGGCATGCAAACTCCACTGCTGCCCATCCAAAGCCCCATCAGCTCCCTGTGATTAGAGAACCAGGCAGTTGGGGCTCAGACCTAGCCCTGCTGCTTTCCTGCTCTATGACCTTAGGCAAGTGACAGCCATGTCTCCTTGCATGCCCACCACCCATCTTTAGTGGGAAACTCAGAGTCTGACCACAGAAGGGACCAGAGGGCCACTCAGTTCTCAGGTGACATCTGAGAGTCTGAGTCTGGAATATTCCAGTCAATCAGGCTCCTGTCCATGTGGAGAAAGGAACCGCACACCCTGGAATGGGGGATATACCCAGGGAGGTCACCCTTACAGCCTCTGCCTCATGTACGACCTCACTCTATATCCCCAAAGCAGCACACAGAGGGCCCACCAAGGGCTGAGACTTCAGGCCCTCTCCTTAGGAAAACCTGCTGCAAAGACACTACACAAGTGGGAGAACGTTTGACTGGACAGGGCTGCTGTGAACATTTTTCTCACCCAGCGTTCATTTATCCCTCTATCAGTTCCCCATTTTCCCATAGGGATCACTTGCCTCCCTCAGCTAGCACGATCTGCTGGCCTGTCTCAACCTTTCCCTTTCCTTGCTAGCCTGTTATTGGCTCAGGCATGAATGTGGGATCCTAGGTGGGCCAATCCAAGGACAGGCTAGGTCTCCCCTAGCAGCCAGGAAAGAGGGACTCCCTAGTGCAGCTGGAAAAGCCAGGTGAGTTCCTAGCTGTCCTCGGCATCATCTCTGTGGGGAGAACCAAGTGCAGGAGAGAGCAAGAGGCAGAGGCCCTGGATCCAGCCATACCTGAAGCCATTTTCATTATGGAAGCAATTCATTCATTTCCCTTTGTGCTTAAATCAGAGATGGGCTTTCTGTCACTGAATGGAGGGAACTCACCAAGATGTAGAAGGTGATAAAAATGGGGCTGGAAGTGACACGGATCTTGGCCCGAGCTAAGGGAAGCTTCCAGAGCAGGAAGATGAAGAAGAGCACATTAGGAATGAGCAGCAGGAGGTCCCAGTACCGGACCCTGGCAGGGGGCACAGAAGGTGGTTCACTGGTGAGTCAGGTACACAGATCCCCCAGCTCATAACATCCCCGACAACCCACCCACAGCCAACCCTCCGTGGGGCCAGGAACCCCACCTGGAGGAGCTGATATCCTCATACAGCAGCAGCAGGCATTGGTGGGGCTCGCTGATATTGGATGCTGCGGGCGGTGGCCACGCTGTGCTTCCGTTGGCCTCCTGCAGGCTGGCCATTCCACCGGCAGTGGCCCTGAAGACAAGCCCATGTAGTTAGGGCACAGGGCCCTCCTCCCTCTGTCTAAGGCTCCTAGGGAAAACCAAAGTGGCAGCGCAAAGTGGCAGGCCACACGTGGGACTCTCCGGGTAGGAGACAGAAGGCTCAGGGGCCTCTCGCTCTGGACAGGGCCTGGTCCCTCCTCTTCAGGCTCTGCCCAGATTGTCCCTCCAGCCTCCGGCCCGTCCCTGCTGCTTGGCCTCCTGGTGTTTTGGTGTCCTCTCTGGAATGGCGCTGAAAACAGTACTCTCTTGGAGAGGCCATGGTGACGCAGAATACCTCCAGCAGGACTGTACTGGGAAGACTGAATGACTCCCAACTCCACCTTGCAAAACCCACCCACCATCTGATCTCTGAGGCCACACGGTCGCTAAGGTCCTCAGGAAAGGAGATGCAGGTGGAGAGGACACCAGGAAACACAAGGAGGTTGCTAGGTACAGGGCCTGGAACAGTGGCCCAAAGAGGGCCGAGGGGGTCATCTGAGAAGACCAGGCTACCAGGAGAAGCTGGAGGCCAGAGTAGCCCAGAGGCCAGTGTTTTTGTGGCATTCAGTCCGGAGGACCAGAGAGCTGAGGATCTGGGGTCCCTAGAATGCCCTGGAGGGAGGGGACTAATGGTGGCCAGAAAACCCTAAACAAGGAATCTTGGTGAGGGGATTGTCTGGGGATGGCAGTAGGGCCTCCTGCAGGACAAGCTGAGCCCCAGGTCTCATGGGTGGCAGTATTAGGGTCAGGGATCTGAAGGGACTCTCCTCTACCCAAAAGAGCCAGCAGTCAGGCAGGGGATGTGCACAGGTGAAGCAGTGTCAGCCTTTGACCACAAGATGGCAGTAAAAAGAATGAGCCTGAACTGCTGGCCAAATGAATGGGCCTCCCAAATGGGATGTGGGTGGATCCAGACTCAATAGTGCCACCGTGACCAACATAGAAACACGGCTGGGACTTTGCAGACCAGGGTGGCACACTAAGCCCCAGGCACTCCACCCAGGCATGGGCGCACAAACGTGTATACTACCAGAAAAGCTGCTGAAAGCTTTTCACAGGAAAAGGTTGAGGCCTGGTGACCTATCTGTGGCAGGAGCGGTCAGGAGCTTGGAGCTCCTGTTCAGTGTCCCAGGTACTGCAAAAGGAGCCCTGTGGGTTCACTACTGAATCCCTGAGCAGCAGCAGAAAGAGGCAGGGCTTAGGGGACTCAGGGACAGTCTCAGTTTCAGGGCCATTCCATTCTAGTGCTACCTCTGCTGAAGAGACAGGAACCCCCCTGTGCTCAGGTCCCCCAATCAGGTCGGGCCCTGGCTCTGATTTGTTACACCTCCAGCTTGCGGATGGGAAGAGTAAGGAGGTATGTACCTGGTCCCCAGTAGACACCCCCAAAAGAAGCTGGCTCCTTCCCAGTCCTGACCACGGCAAAGGTGAACGGAGCAGCCATCCGTCACTCATGTGCCCTTCTGCTTGCCCAGCAGATCTGACCAGGCATGTGTCTGGTATATCCAGCAACTCGTTGGGTTGCTCAGATGTGACAGGGACAAGGTCTACCCTCCTGAGGTCATCCCCCCCAGGGATGGGAGGAGAGCAGACACAAACCCTTGTACTTAAAAAGCAAACTTCCACTGGAGACAGCAGAGTGGGACAGGATGACAGAAACGCAGCACAGACAGGGAAGTCCCCAGCATCCACACTTACCAGCAGAACCCTGGATTTCAGTCTGCTTTCCCCAGCTTCCCTTGCAGGAAGGACTGGCCACGTGGACACCAGCAGAGTGTGACTCGCCAGTTTCAGGTTGTGCCTTTCTTCCTTCCTGTTGGCTGGAATACGGATGTGATGGGAGAAACGAGAACAGCCACGTTAGACCACTAGGCAGAAGCATGTATTGTAGTCAAAAACCAGCAAGGAAGATGTTTTGTGGGTCCCTCCATGCACGCCAAGGCTGCTTCCACAGACTGACTGACAAGACAGAACGGCCTTCTATCTAGTTATCATGGCCTTGCCTCACAGCTAAGGCTGAATTCCAGAGAACATAAGAAGGTTGATTTAAGTTGGTATTCAGTCAATATGAGATATGCAGCTGAGTAGCTAGCCTTGGAAAACTCTGGATAAAGAGCATTCCTTGGAGAGAACAGCAAATACAAAAGCCCTGAGGTAGAATTGGACTTGGTCTTATGACCAAAAAGAATAGGCTGGGCATCTGGGGCAGTTGGGAAGATGAACACACTTGGCAGGCTGGATCAGATGGAGTAAGTAGCACACCTACATGCAATGTAATTTCACTCTCGGAGTACTGAAAAGGGTCTTTCCAAAGAGGGGACAGGGTCCCGTTTCATGTGGGCAGGCCTAGGGGAAGGTGAGACAGGAAGTGGGTACTGTAACAGTCTAGTGTGGCAAAGGTCAGAGAACAGGATAGGGGTCAGTCAGCAAGAGGGCCCCACTTTCCCGAGGGAGCTCAGCACCCCTGCTCTGTCCAGGGGTTTAGAGGTGGTGAACTCCACACAGCACAAACGTCAGGAAATGTAAGTGTATCCAAGCCTGGCCAACCAGAAAGTCCATGCACCCTGGCCACTGAGAACCTACCCTGCTGAGATCAGCAGGCCGACTGTGACTCTGGGCCGGAGCTCTGGAGAGAAAGAGACAGCTAACAAAGGCAGAGCCACAAGGAGGATATAGAGAGAACCCCTGAATTCAGCGACACATGACACCCATCCTTCCCAGCCATAAGACCCCCAAATCCCCTTCACCTCCAGGGTGTTTGAGTTTGACCTCTCCATTTCCCAAACATATCAGATGTTTCTTTATTTTTGCATTGCTGGAGACAGGACCTATGCTAGGCAAGCACTGGACCACTGACCTACATCCCTAATCCTCCTTTTGAGACAGGGTCTCCCAACACTGCCCAGCTTTGAACCTGTGATTCTCCTGCCTCAGCCTAATAGCTAGGGTGACAACAGGCCTGTGTCCCCAGGCCTGGTTCCCAGCTCCTGTAGGGTATGGAATTGGCAAGTCTAGCGAAAACAGCATTCCTGGCCCTGCCTCCTGCTTGCTGTGTGACCTTGGGTGAGTCACTTCACTCCTGAGTCTCACAGCAACAATCACAACTACCTAGTAGGGTTGTTGTGATAGTCAAATTAAGGCAAGCTATGAGAATGTCTACAGTAGCCACAGGCAATAAATGACTTTCCTACAGGTTGAAGGAATGAACCCCGGGTGAGGGTGGGGGTCTGCCCATGGACCCAGGTGCCCCCTTCACAGGTCTAACGGCTATGCAGGGAAGGAGGACCAGTGGTGTCAGCTGCCACCTGTGTCACTCCATTGTTGGGAATCCAGCTCTGGGAGCCACAGTGCTCAGAGGCTGCGGCCACCTGCTGCCCATAGTCCAGCTATCCCCTCCAGAGCCTGGCTAGTTCTACACCTAGTAGCAGCTCAAGGTATGCATCTCTACTTGAGCAAGTGGACACTGCTGAGCAGGCGGAGCCCCAGCAGCTGCCAGGCCAAACTCCCGACCCAAAATATTCCTGCTCCAACAGCACCGGGGCTGGGGAAGCAGTCAACCACACCGCACTTCTGTGTCTGCCACGATGACTGTGCTCCTAAAATAACTGAAGTGATGATAACAAACACATGAGGACACGCTTCCAGCGCACAGGCTCAAGGCCCTGTGCTTCCCTCCTAAGAACACTGGGCAAGCACCATCAGGGTCCCCATCAAAGGAAGGAAGGGCAGGCATGACCCACGGACCCCGCCCCCTATCCTAGGACCCAGGGCTTCTCCTTCCCTGGCTTTGGGCACATGCAGTGACAGAGAAGTGAAAGGAGCTGGCCCACCAGGAAAAAGAGGAAGGAGAGAGGGCTGGCTGAGACAAAGAAGGGCTGCGACATCTTGAAAGAGTAGCAGAGGATCACGAGGGGAGCCCAGGCCTCTGGGGACCAGGGAACTAAGGCAAGGTTTCTTCCACCTGTAAACCTGAAAGGGCAGCTCTGACCTCAGAGCATTCCCCAGAGGCCAGGCTCAGGCCTCTCCTTCCTCCCACACTTGGCTAGCCTGCTGGGCCTTAGGTGGGACCTACTCTGACACACACAAACACACACACACACACCAAGAGGCTGAGAGAGCTTGTCTTTCCCATCTGTGCAATGGGATTGCCCAAACCTTCTGAGCTCTTATATGGGACCCCTACCCAGAGGGAGAGCAGCAGGGTAAGCAACCCCAAACACTTGCTTCCCTCCCTTATCTCATAGGCTGCTGAGCCTCTAAGTCTAGCAGCAAAGCAGCATGGGAAATCTCCAGAGGATAGAGGCTAAGTTCAATGCCTCTCTGAACCTGTCAGCCTTGGTGATAGAGAAGAGACTCTGTCCTAAGGGGTGGCCACCAGGAAGAAGGGATGATCCAGGTGACCTACCTCCTGCCAATCCTCCTTCCCCTTCTCTACCCACAACTTCTATCTCACCTACCTCAGGGGCCTTTGTGCTTGCTTATCTTCTCC
>CABHPP010100582.1:2202-13168 GCA_902168425.1 Peromyscus attwateri
TGTGTGTGTGTGTGTGTGTGTGTGTGTGTGTGTGTGTGTGTGTGTGTAGGTCAGAGGTCAACCTCAGAGGTCTCCTGTGGTGATATTGTGTTCCCCAAAATATTGTGCACCTTAATAAACTTATCTGGGATTAGAGAACAGAACAGCCACTAGACAGACATAGAGGCCAGAAAATGGTGGTACACACACCTTTGATCCTATCACTTGGGAGGCAGAGATCCATCTGGATCTCTGTGAGTTCAAGGCCACACTGGAAAAAGCCAGGTATGGTGACTCACGTCTTTAATCCCAGGAAGTGATGGCAGAAAGCAGAAAGGTATATAAGGCGTGAGAAGCAGAAACTAGAAGCTTTTGGCTGGTTAAGCTTTTAAGCTTTTGAGCAACAGTTCAGCTGAGATCCATTTGGATGAGGACAAAGAGGCTTCCAGTCTGAGGAAACAGGATCAGCTGAGAAATTGGCAAGGTGAGGTGGCTGTGGCTTGTTCTGCTTCTCTGATCTTTCAGCGTTCACCCCAACACCTGGCTCCAGGTTTGTTTTTATTAATAAGACCTCCTAACAATTCATGTTACAGTCTCCTTAGTTGTTCTCCACTTGTTTTTTGAGACAAGATCTCTCACTTTTATCAGGAACTTGCTGATTCAACGAGGCTTGTTGGCTGGCAGGTTTGGGTGATCCACCTGTCTCTACCCGCTCAGCACTGAAATTACAAGTGTGTGCCCCAATGCCCAGTATATACATGTAGGTTCTGGCATCAAGCTCAGGTCCTGATGCGTGTGTGGCAAGAACTTTACCAATTGGACCATCTACCTAGTCTCCTTGAGTAATTTTTAAGTTCTTAGGTAAGAGCTGGCAAGATGGCTTAGTAAACATTTGCAGTGGAAGGATGAAGACCAGAGTTCAAATCCTGGAACCCACCTAAAGCCTAGCAGGCATGTAGCTGCCTGTAATTCTAGCACTAGGGAGACAGAAAACCTGGGGCTAGCTGGGGAGCTATACTAGACAGAACTGGGGAGCTCTAGCTTAGCCAAGAGGCCCTGAAGCCATAAATAAAGCAGGACACAATTCAGGAAGATGCCCCATGTCAACCTTGGGTCTTCACAAACACACCTGTACACACACAAGTCAACATACACACGCATGCACATGTAACACACACACACACACACACACACACACACACACACACACACACCAGAAATTGAAACTATTTTTAAACAGTCCTTAGGCTAGCCTACTTCTGTTTATTCTGTTACTTCTGTGTCCTGATGTGAGTTCTGTGTACTCTGCCCATTCCGTCTCTCTCCCACACAAGCTTTAAGGGTTTGAACGCTCATCTCGGTCCCCATCCCCCAGGTTTTTTTTTTTAAACTGAAAATAGATATTTTTTTCATACAATATTTTCAGATTATGGTTTCCCCTCCCCGTCTCCTCCCAGTTCCTCCCCACTCCCCCTTTCTGTCTCTCCTTAGAAAACAAACAGGCATCTAAGGAATAATAATAAAAGTAAGATAAGATTAAAAAAAAAAACAGACAAACTGGGACAGGACAGAACAACCAAACAAGAAAAAGAGCCAAAGAAAAAGCACAAGAAATGCATATGGATGCAGAGACACACATTTGCACAAGAAATGCATATGGATGCAGAGACACACACATTTGCACAAGCAGTGCTTATGGATGCAGAGACACACATATTTGCACAAGAAATGCATATGGATGCAGAGACATGCACATTTGCACAAGCAGCACATATGGATGCAGAGACACATTTGCACAAGAAACACATATGGATGCAGAGGCACACACATTTGCACAAGAAACACATATGGATGCAGAGACACATTTGCACAAGCAGTGCATATGGATGCAGAGACACACACATTTGCACAAGCAGTGCATATGGATGCAGAGACACACACACTTGCACACACACAGAAAATTCATAAAAACAAAGCTGGAAGCCATGGTATATCCACAAAGGATTTATGAGGTCAAAACAAAACAAAATAGAAAAAACAAAACACCCCTGACAAACGTTGTGAGACAGAGGACCCCCAAAGATGCCGTTGCGTCGGTTGGCCATTCGCTGCTTGGCCTGCAGCCTACCCTCAAGACTGGTTTGTTTCCCCAGTGAGACTCCTTTGGGGAAAGTTAATTTTTCACGTGCCAATGACTATGAATTGGAGATAGCTTCCAGGTTAGGGATGGGGGCATATGTTCACATCTCCCTGTAGCTCTAGGACCTTCTCTGGTGCAAACCCTTTGCCGGCCATGCCGCTTGCTGTCACAGTCTCTGGGAATTTATGTGTGCTACAGCCGTGCTGTTTAGAAGGCCTTCTTTCCTTGGTGTCCTCCATCCCCTCTGGCTTTTAGACTCTTTGTGCCCCCTCTTCCACAGAGTTCCCTAAGCCCTGAGGGAAGGATTCTGATGGAGATACCCTGTTTAGAGCTAAGTGTTCCAAGGTCTCTCACTCTCTGCATAATGCCTGGCTATTAGTCTCTGCATCTGTTCCCGTCTGCCGCAGGAGCGATGTCTCTGATGGTGGCTGAGCAAGGCACTGATCTATGAGTAGACCAGGATGTCATTAGCAGTCATTTTATTGCCACATTCCTTTAAGAGAACAGTAGTATTTGGTTTTTCCCTAGGTCCCCAGCCTAGCTAGTCTCAGGTTCTTCCTTAACCAACCAACCAAGCAGTGTTAGGTACGGATTCCATTTCATGGAGTGGTCCTTAACTCAGGTCAGATAGTGGTTGGTTCCTCCCATGAGCTGTGTATCATTACTACACCAGTGTGTCTTGCACTTGGGTCACCATTGTAGATCTAAGAGTTTGTAGCTGGATTGGTGTTTATCTTTCCCCTTTGGTACCATGCACAGTACATTCTGGGTGGTGTTCAGGCCCGTGTTGATACTGCCTATCCTTTGATGGATGGTTTGGTTCCAAGCTTTGTCCTCTAAGTGGGATGAGCTCTGGGACTTGGTATGTGTCCCCGCTTAGCCATATGAGCCCAACATCACCTCCAGAACTAGACAGGTATCCAACTTTGTTCATCATGACCCACTAGTGTGGTGTGCTGGATAGTTTCATGTCAACTTGACACAAGCTAAAGTCATCTGAGAGGAGAAAATTTCAAATAAGGAAATGCCTCTGTGAGACTGGGCTGTCGGCAAGTCTGTAAGGCTTTTTCTTAACTAGTGATTAATGGCGGAGGGTCCAGCCTATTGTGAATGGTGGCATCATGGGCTAGTAGTCCTGGATTCAGTAAAAAAGCAGGTTGAGCAAACCATGAGGAGCAAGACAGTAAACAGTGACCCTCCATGGCCTCTGCATCAGCTCCTGCCTCCAGGTTCCTGCTCTGTTTGAGTTCCTGTTCTGACTTCCTTCAGTGATGAACTGTGATATTGGAAGTGTAAGCCAAATAAATCCTCTTCTCCCGAGTTATGGTGTTTTGGTTATGGTGTTTCATCACAGCAATAGAAACCCTGACTAAGACACATACATGGTCACTCAGCTCCCAGTTTTGTGAGGTCAACCTTAGCCCAACTCAAGGAGAAAACATTGGCTCTATTGTCCACCAGGGGGCTCCCTTTTGGGTCCTCATGTTTGGGAATTTAAAGAATCCCCATCTTGGTCCTGAACTGCATCTTTCTTGCCTTCAAACATGAATATGTGTGTGTGTGTGTGTGTGTGTGTGTGTGTGTGTGTGTGTGTGTGTGTGTGTGTGTGTGTTCAATTATGCTGCACTTAAATCTTTTTGTATCCTTTTCAGTATTAGGTGTGAAAAAAAATTGAAGTGTCAGTTTATGCTCAACTTGTTAGATCTTGCGTGGAAAGTTCAAATTTGATTCTCCCCATCCTGGCTGACACATGAGACCCTGTATGTTCCTACAAGGCCTGCATATGAAGCCCTGGCCACAGCCTTCCATTACTCTTTCAGCAGCTTTGTTAAAAAGCTCCCTCAACGCTTCCCAGTGCCAGCCACTAGCTACCCTAATTACAGATCCACTTCTCCTACAAGAGGGTTGGTTTTTTGTTTTGTTTTGGTTTGGTTTGGTTTTTTGTTTTTTTAACTTAAAAAATGAGTCAACAAGTTGGAATCACTATCCCACTCCCGGCAGTCATTGACTTTGCAACATTAAAATGTACTTAAGCGTCCCCCGTCTCATCACATTGGAGACTGCCCCTTACACTGAAGATACGCTTGTTACACCAGGGGCTTTTCAATTACATAGCACTCCTCCAGGACAGGGGATAATATTTTTCTTGCAGAGTCAGACATTTAAGGGAATTTTATTGTCAGGTTTTCTTTGTAGTCCTTGGAAAGCCAGCCTGACTCTTTGGCTACCTCTGAGGGTAGCTTGTCTATTGATGACACAGCTGTATCTTTTTACAGTGTTCCACACCATACGGTTTAAGTGCCAGGACATCATTACTTTAAAGTAGGGACATTTTTTTTCTTGGTCTATGATTTCCTACAGTTATTTTCATTATAGTTTGAGGCATTCATATTATACTGTAGTAAGGAATGAAAGGGGTAGCCGAAGGTACTTTGTAAACTATTTTTATAATGTAAATTCTATATTTGTAATGCTTTTTTCTCAGGTATAGGAGCAATTGGTGCCCCTTCCAGAGTGTTTATCAGATATACAATCTTATAAACTAAGAAAGAATATATTCATAATCTCATCTAAAGGCTTCCAGTCACAATCAATATTTTGGAATATTTCTTCCTGCTCTTTTCTCTATGCATATCAGTGTACATACATGTAGCACATTACTTACTTGGAATCTGATTGCATATAGTTTTATAGTCCGCTATCTTTGCTGAGTGCCATATGATTTTAATATAAATATATGTGTGTGGTTTTTTAACTGGCATGAAAGTCTGTGCACCATGTGCATGCACTGCCCATGTCGGCCAGAAGAGGGCATTGGATCCTCTGGAACTGGAGTTACATTCTGTCTTTAGCTGCCACGTGGATGCTGGGAGCTGAACTTGGGTCTTGTGGCAGAGCAGTGTCTTAGTTAGCTTTCCTATTGCTATGCTAAAACATCACAACCAAAAGCAACTTGGGAGGAAAGGGTTTATTTCATATTACAGCTTGCAGTCCGTCACCCAGCAGAAACAGGGCAGGAACTCAAAGTAGGAACCTAGAGGCAGGAGCTGATGCAGAGACCATGGAGGAGTGCTGCTTACCTGCTTGCTCTCGGAGCGAGGCTTGCTCAGCCTGCTTTCTCTTACAGGCCAGGACCATCAGCCTGGTGGTAGCCCCACTCACGATGGACTAGGCCCTCAAGTTTGAACCACTAATTAAGAAAATGCAGTGCAGGCATTTTCTCAACTGAGGTTCCCACTTTCCAAGTGATGTCAGATTGTGTCAGGTTGACTGGAGCTAGCCAGCACCAGCAGCCAGTGTTCTTAACTACTGAGTCATCTCTCCAACCCCTTTGTGTCGTGCACTTTTAAAACCAGAGCCATCGATCGCCCTTTGCCCTCTGGACTCAATTGCTGTCCCTTTCCCTTTATAGGATGAGGAAGTCATGAGTTCTATTAGAAGAATGATATAAGACAGCTAGACTTTCACTGTCAAACAATCGGCTTTATTAAGCATGTAGCAAGCAAAAGTCAAAGCATACGAAGTAGCTGATAGATAGTAATACGTCATCAAGTCAAGTGCTTACACCATCAGACAGAGATGGGGGAGTCACCTAATTGAGATCAGACAAAAGTGACATCAAACTGGGTGTTGACAACATCCTGCAGGAGTGACTCGGGGAACCAGCTCCTGGTGGTCCCCAGGCAGAGCAGAGTGTGCTCTCCATGGCTAAGCTTCCAGCTTCTGGTTCCTGCTGCAGGCATTTTTTTTTCTACTATGGGGTAAACAATAGTAACCTCTTATATTTTTGGTTGTGAGCCTAGCCTTTAACGGCTGAGCCATCTCTCCAGCCCAATAGTAACCTCTGTTGGAAGTAATTTTTCCCTCCTGCTGGTCTCAAGGGCATGATGTTCCTAATACCCTTAGCTCTTTGCTGTTCTCTTTTCTCACTGCTCCAGAGCCCTCCTTGCTCCCAGAATTCTCTTCTAAGTGAGCTTTGACAGCACATGACAATTTACCAATGCAATTTATATTACACCACCAACTTTCCCGGCATCACTAATAAAGGTGTTAGGATGAAAACAGTTTGCTATGAGATCATGCAGGGCCGTGGTGTTACCTCTTGTTTTCTAGATTAGATTTTGTTACATTCATCCCCAGCTTCTCAAACTGACTTACTGACTCCACAGGAAATATACTGGTCATCAAAACACTGGCGACAGTAAAATGTTTCTGAATACACAATGACGAAAAAATTCATTTGAAGGCAGCTGCATAGGAAGCAAGCTGCTTTGGGCAGCACTCACCCATGTCATATCATGTGACTTCACTGCTGACCTTGGTCCTGAACACACACCATGCACACTTTGCCCTGGGCATGCCATCACACCACACAGCATCAACAAATACTGCCAGAGACACCTTGGCTCGGATTCACTGTGTGTGTATAAATTGCAAAGTTTTTATTGTATAAAACTTTCTGTCCTCAGAGAAACATACTGGTTTAATTACAGAAAACAAAGACTTCCAATATGTTCCTACCAGCGTCTCCCAGTATGTAAATATCAAATTAGTGTATCATTGGATTGCATTGTGTTAGAATGTTTGGTTTTTAAAATTGCTGTTTGAGTTGCTGGCTTCCATATCATCAAAAACAAAATCCTTCAGTGAATTTTGACTTAGGATTAGGATAAAGTTTCTAACAATTGCTGAAATGGCCCTAAACAAACCTGCCATTTTGTACAACATATTTATGGGAAGCAGTATTCTCAGCATTAATGAATAAACCCAAAATATCAGTCCACTCTGAAAAACATTGACGATGCCCCACTACCCACAGTATTAAATATTCAGCCAATGTGTAATTCTTTACATGAAAATAAATAATTATATCCATCTCATTAGTATGCAAATTTGACTTAATCTTTAATAAATAGTAAACTATATGCACACCAAAGAATTTCTTCTAAGGCTTTTCCAGGAGGAAAGGGGAGGGGAGGGAGAAATGATGTAATTATAATCACTGAAAAGAAGAAAAGAAACCATTTAAAATATTCCTCGTGATCTGTCGTCAGCAAACGTTTGGCTTGTATACCTATTTTAAATACCTGGCATCATGTAAAAATTTCTCAGCCATAAAACTGTCACAGGTAGAAAACATTTAGGAAGCTTGCCCTTGTCCACATACAAAAAGTATCCTTTGTGTTCAGTTTTTTAAAATGTGTGCAGTGCATTCTGTCTTCTCCATAGGCGGGGGAGCTCGAGTAGGAGGCAACACCCAAGAGGAGCCAGGCTCCGTCCCTTGACAGACATCAGTACCACCCTCTTCCTCATCATCCTCATGAAATTCTCTCCTCCCCACTCTGCGCCCCTTGCCTTTTGTCTCCGACACACCCCTTCTACATCTCCAGTGCTAGGGTGGAAAAGGGGGGCCCTCCACGGGCTTTCCAAGTTTTAATAAGGCATAATGCCGGTGAGCAGCAGTATGTATTCAAACTTGTATTGAAATCACAGAGAAGGTTCCATGTCTATCAGGAGGCTGCATCCTCCTGTTAAGGACAGAATTACTCATCCACTCTTTAGGACCAGTTGATACATCTTGGCTGCCAGATTTTTTTTTTTTTTAACCCTAAAGCAAAATCTGTTTGAGTCATTTTCTTTGTTGGGAATTAAGGAATGTACTATTCAGTTGGTCATGTGACGTAAGAAAAGTGGAGGTGGCTTTGTTGGAATTTCTGAGGACTCCACACCAAATGAGGGCTGTCGGCTCCCATTCTTCTCTGAGTCGCCGTCTTTCACATACTTTCAAACACAACAGATGCGATGGCTGAGGGATGAGCCCTGACTCTCTTCCCTCACTAGCCTGTTGACAATGGCTGCCAGGTTCGCTGTCCACTTCCTCTGTCACTGCCCATCAGGGGACCAGAATCCCATCTCCCTCCCTTCCCATCTTTTCCACTTCACTGTTTAGATGAGTCTCACAGTTCCCCACATGCTTTTCTGTGGTCTAAAAGAATTTTTCTGATTTTGTCTTGTTCCCAAGTGAGCAGTATTTTCTATGTCTTTTTTCTCTTAACAGTTCAAGATACTTAAATTTTATTAATAATTATGAACTACTATAATCCTTTTAACAAACTGCATTGTTTTTCTATGGGATGTTTTAACAAAATTATCTTTATGGCAAGCTGATTTTTGCTTCTCAAATTTCATTCTTGAATCTATAATGAGAATATTCATAGTAAATTCACTGGTGAGTTATATATTTTTTAAATTAACTCTAATTTTAGTATATTTAAATTTACAGTTCTAAGCAAAAGAAGAGACAAGTTTAAAAGGAAATAAG
Organism: Peromyscus attwateri; assembly: GCA_902168425.1. Taxonomy (NCBI): domain Eukaryota; kingdom Metazoa; phylum Chordata; class Mammalia; order Rodentia; family Cricetidae; genus Peromyscus; species Peromyscus attwateri. The sequence continues at coordinate 10,644 of CABHPP010100582.1, forward strand.
AGACTTGAAAACTGCATTTTCAGATTGGGGATTTAGCTCAGTGGTAGAGTGCTTGCCTAGCAAGGGCAAGGCCCTGGGTTCAGTCCTCAGCTCCGAGAAAGAAAAAAAAAAAAGAAAACCACATTCTCAGCTCAACACAAATCAAATGAACCAAAATTTTTTTCAAAGAAGTAGATATAAATACATAAAATTGTTTATTTCCCTTTGATTATTGGTTTAATTATAGCCACTGGTATCTGATACATTGTGGTGGTTGTTTTTCAGAAACTTTATGGTTTTACTAATTCCTTTTTCTGTGTAGCAATGGGGGCTTTTTACTCGCGGAGGAAGATGCTTTTGTTTTTATTATTTTGTATTTAGTGTGAAATAGTTATTTTAAAAAAATCATTGTTCCCTATAAGGTAATGCTGTTTGTTGTATTTTCACTATATAGAAGTCTGGGGAGTTTCAGTGAACAAATACATTTTAAATTTTTGTGGCTCTTTTTGGCACCCTTGAGACTAGGGCACTACTGCCTTATCTAGTTGGCTGTATTTAAGTCTTCTTAAAGCTTTCCCTGAGCTGCTTAATCCCCACTGCACCGAGAGGACTGTGTTCAAGTCTTTTAGTGCCTTTCTCACTCTTTGATGTCACGGGCCGTTTCTATCATATACCGTGGATGTTCTGTGAGTCGGTGTGCAAATGTTCACCATAACTGCCCCACACATTTCGTCTCCAGCATCAGGATGTACCTCTTTTTGTGGCTTCTGCACTATTTTAGTAAATCATTACCTATTTGTTTTGATAAGCCTTGCTCACACAATAGGCTCAAAAATGATAGTTCCAACACTCTTGCCTGGATGATGGTTGAAAATAGTCTTAAAAATTATTTTGCATAGATTATATACATTTGCCAACTTTCATACCAGGGTATATTAATTGCACAGATAATGAGTTTTATTATGACACCGCCATATATTTATGTCATATACGTTGATCATATTCATCTCCCCGTGATGCCCTCTTGTCCTGCCCCTTCCTTTCTGGGTCCATTTTGACGTTGAAGGCGTTAGGAATGATGGGTGGTGACCAGCCTGTATTTATATAAGCTAAAGATAGAGAACTCTAGACTCGAATGTTCTCTTTGGAGAGGAATCTCATGCCAGTCAAAGCTCCTTTGCCTTAGGCCCCTGCGCAGAGAGTGATGATGAAAGACCCGCCTCGTGGAGCACTTTATGAGGTGTGACGTTATACAGCGTGTGGCAACAAGCATGTGATCCATGGTTACTGGGGGTCTCCATGCGTTCTCCGTGCTCCTCAGTAGGAATCAAGGCCTGCCCTGGAGTGGCTGAGGAATTCTCATAGGCAGCATCCTTCCACTAATGCACACTCTCCCAGAGTCTGTTTTTTTCAAAGAGTGTTCCATATATACAACCAGCCCCTTTCTGTTCATGTTCCCCAATGGGTTTAAGATAGAACCATATAGCGCTAGCCTGACTCAAAGCCCTTGGCGTCTGACCTTGTCACCTCTCCAGTCTTTCCTTTTCCACCCCCTCAGTCCATTTGGATGTCACTTCTGTGTGTGTTCTTGTCCCCAAGTCTTCAGGTTCTTTCCACTGCCTGGAATGCTTTCATTTAAAGAAAGATTGTTTGGGGACAGAAATGCTGATCTGCTTTGGTGTGTTGAGTAAAGGGAATGGCAAAAATATTTAAAATGCCTGTAAGCTGTTCAAAATATGAGATGTGAAAATAATGATATTAGAACCTAAGCTGTGGATCCCATTCTCATTTTCAGAGCTGAAAGTACTGATGGGAATTTAGGGAGAAGTACATAGTGCCCCCAAACAGATCTTCTGCTGAGGTTTAGGTAAGAACAGTGCCGCAGAACGGTCCAACGGGAGAGCAGCCAAGAGGAGAGTCACAGCAGTGTGTGATTGGAAATTGGAGTAGGAAATAGCGTTTGCTGAGTGTTTAGTAAGTGCCAACACTGCGTTATGTGATTTAGACCCATGTAGCTGGAATCCCAGCTAAAGCTTGAGTCCTCTCCAGCGCTTCCCCCAATATGCTGCTAGTGGTAGATGCTACAGACAGATCAGCAGGATGAAGACTGAGAGGAGTCGTTGGATCTCGCTGAAGGAAAGCATTGATGGTTATCAATAGATGAAACACTGTTGAAATGTGCTCTGGTGCTTTGTTCTTTTAGAAATGTATATTTTGCTTTAAATACATTTTTAATTAGAATATGATGAGATATTACTTCACTTTTTTCCCGTTCCTCCCTTCAGCCCCTCCCACATCCCCACTCACTCTCAAACTGATAACCTTTTTCTCTTTGATTATTATTGTTACACATACACACACACACACACACACACCCTGCTGAGTTCACTTTTGTTGTTTGTGTGTGTAGGTCTAGTATCTTTTTAAAGGTATTTATTATCTTTAGGAGATTATAAAAGATGAACTGTGCTAGAAATAGAGATTTTGTTCTTTGTGTTTGTAGGGTGTGTGTGTGTGTGTGTGTGTGTGTGTGTGTGTGTGTGTGT
>CABHPP010100586.1:0-15638 GCA_902168425.1 Peromyscus attwateri
TAAAAACATGAAAGACAGTGGTGTTGAGGGTGATTCGAACTGTAGGGGCCTAGCTCAAGATGTTTCAGGGAAGAATGTTAAACTGTTCTTGTGATATTTTAGCAAAGAATGTGGTTGCTTTTGCCCCGTGTCTAGTCTGTCTGAGGCTAAATTGAAGAGTTTTGGATTAATTGTGTTAGCAGAGGAAATCTCAAAACAACCTAGTATTGGCTCTGTCATGTGATTATTAGCAGTCACTCTTATGAAGATCTATGATGAAAAGGAGCAAGCTGAGCAAGGAAAAAAACCCAAAATGTACAGATTGAGAAGAAAAGGGGCACCAGGAAGAGGAATGGAGCTAAGTCCTACGTTCAAGGAGACAGTATAGTAAAGAAGAACTGGCTGTTAAGTAGAATAAAGGGAGTGGTGACCTCAGGGAAAAGCTCCACCCAGCTAGGCTTCCATCTTATGAAAAGGAATTAAAGAACAGCTCAGGTCAAGGTGTGCTTGTGCACTCCTTTAAACCCAATATTCAGAAAGCAGAGAATAGTGAATCTCTAAGTTCAAGGCCAGCCTGGTCTGCAGATTGAATTACAGTACAGCCAATCTTAGGCAGTGAAGGGAACCATAGATAACAGAAAGTTGGTGAAGATGTAGTTGAATGAGGGGGCCATGTTCCAGCACCAGCAGGCAGCAGAACTTGGCACCTTTGGACACATGGTTCTGGCTTTAGAGTCAAGGATAGAAGAAAGGGACTAAGGAGAACCACTGAGGCCAGACATATGGCAAAGGTGTCCCTGCTAGGAGACCCATAGATACCATTATGTGAAGCTGCGATGGTGAAGCCTGTATTGCCTTGGAGACCCCAAGATGTTAGAGATGCCACAGCAAAGGAAAGCTGCTAACAAGGAGTGGAACCACTATATGAGGAAGAAGTGTGGTGCAGTCAACAAAGCTGAAAGGAGTTGGAGATCTGAAGAGTATTTTGACATCAAACATGGAGATACAGGTTAATTTAAGTTAAAAGAGCTAGCCAGAAATGAGCCTAAGCTAGGCCGAGCATTTATAAATAGTAAGAAGTCTCTGTGTCATGATTTGGAAGCTGTTGGTGGCTCAAAAGCAATAGCCTGGTACAAACATGTCCATTGATATTACCATTGACTTGATCATGTTTATACAGTAGTTTCTAGGAGATACTGTTTCACAGTCAACTTCCTGGTGTTCTGGCTCCTACCATCATTCTAACCCATCTTCTGTGATGTTCCCTGGCTCATATATGCTGGAAGTGTGATGTTGATGTATCTATTGGGGCTGCACTCTACATGATCATTGTTCTCTGCACTGTGTCTAGTTGTTGTTTTCTGTAATGGTCTGCATTTGCTATAAGAGAGGCTTCTTTGATAAGGGTTGCTCAGTATATTTATTGGTGGGTATAAAGATAAGATTTAGAATGAAATAAGAAACTATGGTCTAGCAAAGTTGTAGTAGATTCTTTTCAAGGCCCTGATCTCAATAGCTCCAGGAAATTGCCTCATTCTAGTACCAAACATAATTTCCCTCTTGTTGAATGAGAATTAAGTCCAACTTGACAGCTGTTGGTTACCACCAACGTGTGAGTGCCACTTATCATACTTTTATGAAAATCATAGATTTTGCAGAATGAATTTTCATAAAAGTTTAAGAAAAATGATTTTAGAACTCAAAATGCTTCTGACAGGGGTTAAACAGATGGCTTAGTGAGTAATAGTGATTGCTCTGGGAGCATGAGGATCTGAGTTCGAATCCCCTGCATCCATATAAAAAAACAAGTATGGCTGATCACTTAGCTGTAACCTTGGCCATGGGGGTGGATACAGGCAGTTTCACGGAACTCACTGGCCAGCCAGCTTAAGCAGGAAGGGAAGCTTTTTATTCTGTAAATTCTGGCTTAAAGGAATAAAGTCAACAGCCCATACAGAAAGATAGCCAACACACTAAAAATAAATAACTACATAAATTAATAAATAAAATCTGAAACCATTGTAAATTGATAGAGCATTAAAACTTTTTTAAGAAATTAATTTCTCTTTCCATGTATGAAAGACCACACTAACTTACAAGAATTTTGTAGAAGAAAGTTATTAAAAAAAAAACTTTTTAGAATATGATTGTGTATGTATGCCTAAGTGTTTGTAAGTGTACATACATGACAGTGTGTGCACATGTGTGTGCATATACACACGTGTGTGTGTGTGTGTGTGTTTATATGCAGAGACCTTATAAAATATACCAATAAGTTTGCATGACTCAGGTGTATCTACCAGGCCTCGAGACAGATTCTCATATTCATGATAGTGCTTTGTTATAAAAATGGTTGCACAGTAGGGAGGCTGCTCCAACCAATTTTGTTGCTGTACAGAAATGATTCTGAGTGCAAATAACACATGGAGGATTATCTGCCAAGTGTTTTATCCACACAATGCCAGGATTCCAGGTATTTGAGAACCATGAGGATTATTAAATTTTCTAATTTTAATTTTAATTCTATGCCACCATGTAGACATGGACTCAGCAGGTAAATCCCAATGGAAAAGAGTTACAAAGTTCTAAATGATGGAGACGATCAATGAAAACACTTATCTTTAACATTTTGAAATGTAAATAGATGTTAAAAATTCTTTCATCTCTGAACTTCACGAGGAACAGCTGGAGAGGGGAGTTTGCAAGTTGGCATGCTAATAAACTGATATTGTGGGATCATAGGGTTGTTATGTTTCATGTCTCTGTGGATGGAATAACTTAATCTTGGAAACAAATACTTAGTATAAAGCACTCAGTATTACTGTCATGCTAGTTATTTATCATGAAATAATAGTCTAAGCACATCAATGTTCTTAAGATTCTAAAGACTTATTCCAATGGCAGTAAGGTTTTCAAATGCTTTTTTTCTTGATAAACTGTGATTGTAAATTTTTTAGTTGTTTAAATAATTGCTGTAATTCTGGCAGAAATTTTAGAATGCTTTCAAAAACATCAAAGCTTTTTTTCCTGTTGAGAGCTTATGTACATAACTTAATTTCTTCTCTTAAAACAGCGAGTGTCACATGTACCCTCAGAAATTCATCATATGACTCACCATATGACTAAAACCTGGAGCCAGAACATACTGTTACCCAATTAATTCTGAGTAACTAGATGCAACAGCAAGATGAACAAAAGAAAATACTGAAATGAGATCTACATGATTTCTTAAATAATAGAAGCACAAGTAAAATGAATGCACATATTTGTTATTTAATATTCTTTTATTTTTGAATAAATATTTAGTTGATTGCAGTGTGCCAGCACTCTCCTAAGCCTTAGAAATTCAGCTCTGATGAAAGTTGGGCTCTCCATTCACTGAGGAAACTTACAAATGAAGAGAAGAGAAAGATATCTGCCTACAAATGGAGAAGGACCTTCCTTACAGTAACTTCATTAACTTCACTTTTCCCACACTGACTAACACTGCCCTTCCCTGACTAAATTCTCAACTGGTGGGTATCTGTTGAAGCCTAAAAGAGAAGTTGGGGATATTTTGTTCTTACATTACTGGCAATAGTCTTGTACACTTATTAAGAGAAATGCTTATTTTTCTGTTTCATTTTTCCAATTGATCTTAGTTGTTTAGAAATAGAGTATATAGATACAACGTTAGTAATAGCAGCAAAGCACACATCTGTGTATCCACAACCAGCTTCATAAAGCATCAATAGTACTTTGTGTATTTTGCCTATAATTTCTGCTTTTATATTTTTATTATTTAAATATACAAAACATTGTTATAAAACTGCCATGAAAAGAAGTACATGGAATATTTTGAAAGTGATAAAATTATCAACTAAAATCATAGACTATTTGGAAAAATTATGGGTAAAATCCTGTAAACGCTGTGAAAAAGATATCAATCATGAAATACATTTATAATACTATTTTATGTTTTAATTTTCATTTCATTTAAGAAAGATCAAAATAGAAATTGTGAGAGTGTTTTTATGGGAAAGTTAATATGAAACTTTAAGCAATAAGCAGTCTTATATGCAAATGTAAGACTTTGGCCCCATAATATTTGTGTATTAAAGAGCACTCATGAGTTGTAGTTAGACAACAATGTTCCTAATATATTACATAACTTGAAAATACCTATTTTTAACTCAAAATGAACCCATATGAAAGGTGACATAAATGAAAGACATTCAATGTTCTTTATAATGTAGTTAGTTTTGAGAAGGATTCCTCCAGAATACTTTGAAGCATGCTAGATGACATGCCTTCTATCAGGTCTCACCAAATGATCTAGTTAGGCTAGCATGTTTCCAGTTTTTTTTTTAATTCTCCAAGTCTTTCACTTCTACTTACAGTATTAATACTGTCAGTCACTCGGTCACTGTGTTTTATTTTCAACTATTTTCGCTCACCTTCACAGTTATATCCAATCATCTACCAGTTTTTAGCTGGTCTAAAGTGTCTATTGCATGTAGCAATCTGAGGTCTGACATAATGTGGATATAGACCTACCTATTCTTGCAGAAAGTGGCTAACTCTCAGCCAACCCCTCAACTGCTTATATGTGAAAAATAATTTACACATGTGAGATAACCAACTGGACTATGTTTACTCACCTGTTTTCTGTAGGTCATAGCTCAACAATAAAGCACGTGCCTAACATGTACAAAAGAACAAAGCAAAATGCCTCAGGCGTTACTGTGAAGAAATAAATATGAGGAATGTATTGAAGCCGGAAATAGAAGCCAGGTTTCTATAGCTATATAGAAAATCTTCCAGATTTCATGGATCCCTTTTGCCATAGGGAAGATTTTGTCTTCAGATTCTGATTATGTACATGATTACATTTGATATGGAAATTGGAAATGCAGGGAAAATAGCACTGTTATTGGGAGAGAAAAGTTAAATATTTTGTCTTAATCCTTGAGAGTCTGTGAACTCATGCTTGATATCTGTAAAGAGTCAATCTGGGGCAAGATGTGTGTGTGTGTGTGTGTGTGTGTGTGTGTGTGTGTGTGTGTATGTGTGTGTGTGTGTGTGTGTGTGTGTGTGTGTGTGTGTGTGTTATTTTTATATCCATGGTGTACTGACAGTAAAGAAGCAATGTGTTGTAACTTTCAGGAAACATGGCTAACGAGGCCTCAATCCTACACAAAGAGCTACAGGCAACTAAGGAGGACTTAGAGCAGGAGAAATAGTCAGTCCTAGGAAAGAGCTTCACCAACTGGTTATCCAATAACAAATAATTCAACACATTTGACAAACATCTCACTTTGGATAATACTCCATGTTTGCAGAAGAGGGCATGTTCTGATGTTGTCTTCTGAAATAGGAGAAAGCATCACAGTGATGCCCCTGTGGGCAGTGAGAACATACTGACACCCCATTCTGCTATTCTCCTTCAGATGACTTTACAGGCTCATGGGGTACAAGGAGTTACTCATAGAACTGGAGTAACTTAAAGGCACACAAAGTTTCTTTCACTCTGTAGAGATATTCACAATACAGATTGTACTTACCATGAAAAACTAAAGAAATTCCCATGTACATTTTTGTCATTTTGTAGCACTAATAATATGAATACTCATGGATTGATTTTGTTGCTGTTGTTCAGTAGTTTTATTCATTTATTCTCTCATCTCCTTTTTCAACAACCTCTTCTCCTATAGGAACTTTTCATTAGAGAAGTCTTTTTATATATGATCCATTAAGTTTAATGAGACTTTCATATACTAGGACAGGTAGAAAGCTATTAAGTAGAACATGGACAATTTATCAGCTACTGCTTGAACTTAATAGTGGTTACAGTACTAAAGAAAATATCAACCCCTTTTCCAACAACCTTTAACTGCCAAAAATCCCTTCATGATCTCTTTCTCCATTAATGGCAAAAACTTGATGGCCAGATCTCATGTAGATCTTGTGAAGCACAACTGTAGTGAGTTCAGAGTGAAACAACTGTGTCATACCAAGAAGACATCTGCATGGACTTTCCACAGTCCATTCAGTGATTCATGTTATTTTATAACCACAAGTAAGTGCTCTCTGTTAGACTGTCACAAACTGATGGGTAGAGAGAAAAAGAAGGCCCCAAGAAATGGTCTCCAATGAGTTAATATTCTCATTCTCTGTATCTAATCTTTTAAGTGAGAAGGAAATTTTAGGAATGGAGAACAGTAGCTGTAGCCAAATGAAAGCTCTTGGTTCACAAAAATTTAGAAAATCAACTTTTTGGGGCTAAGGATATAGCTCTGACTGTAGAGTTCTTGGGCAGCTTAAAGCCCTGGGTTCAATAGTTAACCTGCATAAGTCAGACATGATGCCACACACCTATAATTCCAGCAGTGCTCAGGAGGTAAAGACAGGAAGGTAAGAACTTCAAAGCCAACATACACTACATAGTACATTTGAGGCTAGCCTGGGAGTATGAGATACCATCTTTACAAACAAACAAAAATAAAAAGAGAAAGAAAATAAGAAAGAAAGAAAGCTAACATTTCAATTCTGGTGAAAATGCTAGCAATGAATATGCTTTTAAATTTTTAAGTAAAAAGATTTTCATATATTTAAACATCGAAGAATATGTATTCAATATCACCTAAAAAGTTTCTACTATGAATGAAATACATTAATACATTTTACCTTTAATGAAGACTTGCAGAAAAGAAATAATAACTGCAATAATATGTTTTTATTGGAGATTTAAAAGTAATTTTGATTTAAAAATTTATCTCCTTTCAACTTTTTCCTTTTTTAATAATCCAAGCTGCATTTTACATGAATCCTGGGACTATGTTGTTCTTCAATAAAGAAAAGTTTGGTCGTAATTAAAGCAGACTCCACCTTCTCTACTGATAGACAGCAAAGCACTCATGCTGTAAGAAAATAGAGCGATTTATCTTCATCTCCCCCGAATTAATGAAAAGTTCACAAGACACACAGAAAACAGCTTCCTCACTCAGAAAGGATGGAAAGCGTAAGTGGATCGATGTTCTTGGCTTCTTTTTCATCTCCTTAGCACGGTCTTATTTGCAGATTTTTTCTTTTGCCATGGCAGGTGCTCTATTATCATTATATATGAAAAAATGGATAAATAAACTTACTTTGCTGCACTTCACTTAGCTTTTTTTTTTTAAAGTCAAATGTTGAAACATCACCTGTTACTGCTTGGTGGATGGGAACAGGGATGGAATAGTTTTATCCAGAAGGATAGTGGGACATATGTCTTTGATTGTTGTTTTAAAAGTAATCTTTAGGGCTTGGTTTGTCTCATTTTTAGATGATCTACACTTCTGAATTCTGTTTCTTCTCTGGCTTCTTTAATTTTAATGCATTGTATGTTTCATTACCACCTTTATTTGAAAAAGAAAATTAAGTTAACTTTCAAATTACAGAGTTTTAATTATTATTGTTCATGGCGTTGAGTTGAAAAATGGGATGGTGGAGGATTCAATCTACTAGAAAAAGTGTCATTTAGAAATTTTCTTCATTCCCAGTAGTCAAAGTCAAACCTCTTCTGTTGGGCTTCATATAATCACATGCTTTGGACTCCCAGTTCTCAGCATATAGCATTACCTCATCATCTTTGACCTAGATCTCTAGTCAATGGTACAGAATCATACAAACAAGCTTATTGTGAAAACTCTATGTGTCTGTCCAGCAGACAACTCAATCTCAGAAAAGTCACAGTCTAGCTGGGTCTCATCTTGATACTGTCATAAAGTGCCCACCAGTCATCTCTAATCTCAAGGATAAATCTGTATGGTGAGTGTAATAGAGCCATAGTCAACCAACTCTTGGATCTAACGCACGATGCTGCCTTCTAATGCCTCATGTTTTTTTATGCTACCAATCTTTTTACACAAAACTTTCTCATCTGAGCAAACTATGATTTCTTATCTGAACTGCTACAAAGCTTCTTAACTAACATGTATGTTCTTTTACAATTTATTATACACACTGAACAATATTTGTGAATTGAGAAGCAGACACATGTATAGAAAATGCAGAATTTTGAGTTATCCACTTGCCAAACTACACAAGGAAGCATTTTGTCAGTGTTATGAATGAGCCAGCAGAGCTCAGTTGTTTCAATTTCTTTTTTGAATTTAATTTTCTTTAATTTTTATTATTATTTTTAATTGAAAATAGATTCTTCTCTCATGCAATACATCCTGACCACATTTTTCCCTCCCTCCACTTCTCCCACCCCCCACACCTCCCCTCCTCTCCACATTCACTGCCTCTCCATTACCCTTTAGAAAAAAGCAAGCCTCCAAAAGACAACAACCAACAGGGCAAAACAAGATACAATAAGACAAGACAAAAGCCCTCAAATCGAGACTGAACAAGGCAGCCCAATAGGAAGAAAAGTGTTCTAAGAGCAGGTAAAAGAGTCAGAGATACAACTCATCCCACTGTTAGGAGTCCCACAAAAACACCAAGCTAACAGCCACAACAGATATACAAAGAACCTGGTCCAGACCCATAGAGTCTCCATTTTTGCCGCTTCAATCTATGTGAGCCCATGTGAGCCCTGCTTAGTTGATTCAGTGGGCCATGTTCTTCCAGTGTCCTCAACCCCTCCAGCCCCTACAATGTTTCCTCCCCCTCCTCCACACAGAGTTCCCAGATCTAGAAGGGGAGGGACCTGATGCAGACCTCCAATTTAGTCTCTTCTCATAATGTCTGACTGTGGGTCTTTGCATTGCATCTGCTACCAAAATAAACTTCTCTGATGACCACTCAACAGGTACAAATGTAGCAGAATATCCTTAGGAATAATTTCATTGATTTTTTTTTTTTTTTTTTTTTTTTTTTTTTTTTTTTTTTTTTTTTTTTGCCAGTCATGTTTGGTTCTACCCTTGGTCGGTTTCTGGACTATTTCGTCTCTGGTTCTTGGCCATCTGGACAGTGAAGCACTTGGGCTCCCTCTCATGGTATGGGCTTCATATTAAACTGGACCTGGTCACTAACACAGCCACAAAACCTCTTGCCTATAACCTGTGCTGCCTGCACAATGTGCTGTGGCAGTGGTGGCACAGAACTAGTGGGGGTGGCCAACCATTGCCTGGGTGTTTTCATTTCAACTTGAACCTGCCACTTACTAATGGGTGAGGTGAACTGCTGTGGTATATTATTTTAACTATGTAAAGATGGGCGACATTTGTTCATGCTGCAGAATATGACTTTAACTGGGTAAAGGTGTGTTGCTTTTGTTTGTGCTACATTTGTTTAACGATGTAAGGCTATGTCACCTTTGTTTCACTATGCCTGCCCAAGGTACCTACTGGTCTAATAAAGAGCTGGATGGCCAATAGCTAGGCAGACGAGGGATAGACAGGAGTGGCAGGGAGAAAGAATACATAGGAGGAGAAATCTAGGCTCAAAAAGAACAAGAGAAGGAGAAGAGAACAAGGAGAAAGAAGGGGGCACACCCGGGGCCAGCAGACACGAGAAGCAGTCAAAGTAAGATTTATAGAAGGAAAGACAAGAGTCCTGAGGCAAAAGGTAGATAAAGACAAACAGGTTAATTTAAGTTAAAAGAGCTAACCAGACACCAGGCGATGGTGGCGCACGCCTTTAATCCCAGCACTCAGGAGGCAGAGCCAGGCAGATCTCCGTGAGTTCGAGGCCAGCCTGGGCTACAGAGTGAGATCCAGGACAGGCACCAAAACTACACAGAGAAACCCTGTCTCGAAAAACAAAAAACAACAACAACAACAACAACAACAACAAAAAAAAAGAGCTAGCCAGAAACAAGCCTAAGCTAGGCCAAGCACTCATAACTGATAACAAGTCTCTGTGTCATGATTTGGGAGCTGGTTATTGGCCCCAAAGAAAAAGCCTGATATAGGCAGCAATTTACCATTTGTATTTATCAGTTTCTCTTTGTAGTTTGGTGTAGTAGGAATTGTATCTGAGTACTCATTATTTATTCATTTTTATTTATTCTCTCTCTCTCTCTCTCTCTCTCTCTCTCTCTCTCTCTCTCTCTCTGTGTGTGTGTGTGTGTGTGTAATTTATGTCTGTGAGTATTGCATTTTATGCTATGGGTCTTGTATGGCGGTTAGGTGACAAATTTTGGTCAGTTCTTTTCTTTCTGGTTCTAGGGGTTCAATTCAAGTTGTTAGGCTTGCAGAGCAAGCGTGTTTACCTGCTAAGCCATCTTAGAAGTATTTGATGAGTTAATGATTTCTTATTTACAAAGATTTACTATAGTATCGAGCATATGTGCTCACTATGTATTACTACTTATCTATGTTGTTCTTATAATCACATTTAGGTTTTTGTGGATATGTATAGTCTTAACTTTTTAAACACTGGATTCATTATTTCTGTTACAGGATAAAGGAGTTGGCCTTTATTCTTCTGACATGATGGCTTCACATTTATATTCTTTTCTTCAACAAAAACTTCACACTCTATCATTTTACCATGTGGCTTAGGTCTTCAAATTTAAGATTTTTCAAAAGCAGTATTTAATATTTAATAGAAGACAATATTAATTTAATTTGGCTTCAGACCTGGAACTCATGAGGCATAAGTAGTCACTGATATATTTCATTTGTTTACTAGTTCAAGTTTTTATTATTTCTCACAATAATAAATCATTAGTAAAGCCCTAAACTACCTGGCAGCCTGACCTTTCACTATGACCTTTGCCTTTATATTGCATTATAGTTAAACAAACATTTTATTTGGCTTAGTTCAGTATAATATCAAATATGGCAGTCCTTGAACTTCTTGATAGACCTTCTTGTTGCTTATTGGCTTCATACAAAGTTTTGTCTAAATGGAGTGAACATATAATGAAAAAAAGGCACCTAATGGACTGGACATGGTGCTCAGGCATGGTGGGACACAACTGTTATCCGTTCCTCTAAAATATGACAGAAGCAAAACAATCTACAATTAAAAGTAATTCGCAGGTACATAGTGAGTTTGAGGCTCACCTGGAGTACATTGATACCACAGTCTTAAAAAAAAATAAGGAGGCAGAGGAATATCCTAATCAAGCATGGTATATGCTTACTGTATAAACTTATTATTGTTCTCCACGTATTACATGACCAAATGTAAACATGCACATATTCTCCACATAAACTACCTGCCAGAGAATGTCACTTCATTTCCTAGATGAATAAACTTTTCCGAGCCTCTAAGTCAGCCATGATAGAGACGTTAGAGATAAGGGCTGGATCCACCAGTAGCTCTGGATGGCCACACTTTTACTTTATAGTTCCTTTGAATTTTGACTTTTTCACTCAGTGAATGAACTGATTTCCAGATTACCTTTTCTGAGAGGAGAGAATGTAAGCAAGCATTTGAAGGAGAAGCAGAATGGTACTTGATATAGAACTTTGTGTAGAAAGAGTGTAGGATTCTAGGTGAAAAGGTCAGCCCTCTCAGAAGTATGTATGTGAGGTTAAACTTTCAAGATTGTCACACCTTGCTAGCCAACAACTTAAACACAAAGCAAAACTGTAGTAAACCCTATTTAGTCACGAAGTTTTAATTACTCAATAATTTAAAAAAACACAGAGCCAAACTTTTACCTCTTTTTAAAGTTTCATCTCATTTCTGTGCAAATAATTCTAATATAGCTTAGCATGCTCAGTATTAATAAATACTTATTCTTATGAAACATCCAAGGTAATCACAGTGTTCCTTCATTATTGTGGCATTACTACTGTTTGTTCTCAGTCCAGAGAATGTCACTATATAAAGATAAAATAGCCGTTCAGTTTCAGAAAGTAATGGGTTTTCAGAGTATATCAATCTAAGTAAAATTATAACCTTATAAATATTAACAGTCTGTTCTAAAATTGTAAGTTTAGGGTTTTCTGTAGCTTTCATACAGATCGTGATTTATAAATTTTAAACCACATATGTAATATCTTTAAAGTTTCAAAAATGAAATGTCTTTTCTAGGGGGCATCTGTTTTGATAAAATGAACACAAGAGAGTTGTTATCCTTAAAACATATTGGCTCAAACTTATGATTATTCATCATGAATGAAAAAAGAAAACTTAAATCATTTTCTGTTTCTGTAGCTTAGGAACGAAATTAAGCAGTCAACAGTGGCGGGGGTGGGCGGGCACAGTGTGAAGAATATTAATATTTTTATCTTGTCTGAATGAAAATGAAATGTTTTATACAATCAGTGATTATATTGCTAGAGAGAAGAGAGTCGGCGTCTTCCGTGTGTTAGAAGTCACAACAGAAACAGAAATGGTTCCCAGAAGAAAGGCACCAATTCTGTGTTTGTTCTGTTACTTCAAACGCAGTCCTCAGTACTGGGCCAGGTGTCTCCTTGGAATACCTATTTTCATTATTTCAGATAAGTCTTTGACTTTGTTGCTCATGAATGAGCTTAGTCTAGAATAAACTTCAGTGAGACTTAATCATACCAGAATTTGAATTTAAATATAATGTGTTTAAGTATAAAAGTATTTTGTGAAGCATTTACACAACTCGGGACAAAAAAACCCATATAGCAAGGACTCCTAGATTTCATGGCAGGTTATGCAGGGGATGATGAAGCAATGAGCAAAGGATGTGGATCAAGCAAACATGACTCCATTTGTGGTCTGGGTGCAGCCTCAGGGTTTCTTGATGATTTTCAGTTGCATGGACCTTCAGTTTCAAAATTGTCCAAGGATTAACATGAGGTAAGGATAAGATCTCAGAAGCTTAAATGAAAACTATAAATAGATGGTCAAAGACACAAGCATCTTTGAAATGGAGAAATGTAATACATTACCAATAATTAATACATAAGCATCCTAACAAATTTTCTTCAGGCAACATATTTTCCCCCTAAAAGGTACTAGGAAGACTGTGAGAAGTAGGGAAGTAGTGTGAGATGGTCTTTGATGCATTCAGATAAATAAGAGCAGTTGTGGATACAGGGATGCTTAGGAGTTATGCTGTAGATGAGCCTGAAATTGACAGACGTTAGGCTCTGAACTTGATTCTCTTTTCATCTTTCCTTTGCATGTACACAAACACAGCCTACCTTTTTTCTCTTGACCACCCCTTCAATGACTATCTGAGCAGCACCTATTTTAACCTGTCTTTGTTGTTGGTTGAGAAGATAGTAGTATATTTGATTTTTTAATGTTTATTTAATTAAGTACTTTTATACTACTGTTTCTACTTTCTTAATTATTACTCTTTTTAAAAGTCTCATACTAGTGTATATTGTACATGTTCTCTTGGCTTCCATTTTCTCACCCTTCCTAACAATGTTTATTGTAGTGCAAATCCTAATTGGTCTTAATAATAAAAACTTGGAGTCAAATATCAGGGTGAAAGCTGAAAGATCAGAGAAGCAGAGAAATCCATCACTAGAAAGACTTCTTACCTCTAGTAATCCTCAAACTGAAAGGGGCTGAGCTCCTGTCTTCAACCCACCATATCACTTCCTCTCTCCACCGAGCCATATCACTTCCTGTTTTCTCCCGTGTGCATATGTTTGTGTGACAGTGCCACACATGTGAAGGTTTGGGGATAGCTTATGGGTATTGTTTCTTTCCTTAAGTATTTATGTGACTTGCAGGGATGGTACTCAGACACTCAGGTCTTTCATTGCATACATGCATCTTCAGGCTTTTGCAGCAAGCACCTTTACCTAATGAGTCATTTTGCTGGCTTCACTATTTATCACTATTAATGTAAATTAAGTTATATTTGAATTGTTCATTATAGTTAAATATTAACTAACTATTCTGTCCTTGTATTTATAAGTTTATTTTTGGAGCAGAATTTAAATAATTTTGAGGAATGTCATTCCACTGATTAATAGGACTAAGTGTAGCATTACTTATGTAAGAAAAACAAGTACGAAAACTAAATATACATTTAATACCAATTTCAAAAAATTAAAGTATGTAAATATGAATAAAACATAATTAAGCAATTGTAATTGGATAAACATGTTTAAATTAGCATAGAGTATGATTCTTAATGAATTTTTTAATATAAAGGTTATATTTTAAAGTAGTTAAATTTAATGGCCTAGAGCCTTGCAATTGGGTCATTGAATTAATTCCCAGATAATCAAATCTCAAGAAGTATATGTAAAATGTTAAAAATACTTAAAAATATATTAAAAATTGGGTATATTGCTGGAATTGATTTGACAAAATAAGTAGAAAGATGGTAAAGCAAGGTTTTCTATAATGTCATCTCTGTGAGATTTTGCCTAATTTCTAGTTGTTTCAGATTGAGGCAAGCAGCCTCAAGAGTTCTTTTGTCTTTTTGGGACTTCCACGGAGATAAAGCCCTACTCTTGATTCCTCCACAAAAAAGAATTTCTGGACAAGCCATGTAAATCAGAGTTGGAATTTATTGAAATACATTTTAATATAAGTTTTAAAGAAGAGAGGTTTATAGGAGAGAAGCATAGGGAAAGAGCATCATACACCTGAGAGCATGTGGGTGGGCTTCTGAAGAAAGAGCTATAATTCACTGTCTTCACACTAGCCATGTAGACTGGTTGGTGTGGTTTCTGCAGTTGCACCTAAAGGTTGCTAAGGGACTTGAGTATATCATACTTTTCTTTCTGATGGGTTGCCCTGTCCGGCTTTGATATATTGGTTTTTGTTTTATCTTATTATATTTTATTTTATCATGTTTGGTTGTTTTCTCTAGAACCCTGCTCTTTTCTAAGGAGAGAAAGAAGTGGATCTGGAGGGGAAGGGATGTGGGGAGAGACTAGGAGGAGAAGAGGGACAGGAAACTGTAATCAAGATATATTGGATGAGAAATTTTTTTGTTTGTTTGTTTTCTAGACAAGGTTTTTCTGTGTAGTCCTGGAACTCACTCTGTAGACCAGGCTGGCCTCAGCTCAGACATCTGCCCTGCCTCTGCCTCCTGAGTTCTGGAATAAAAGGCATGTGGCACCACTGAATGGAATCTATTTTCAATAAATGAAAAATAAGGTAAACAAATGAATCTGGATGTAAACTGGTTCATACCAGAAAGAGCTGGAATGAGACGTCAGGATTTGGGTAATGGCTTCTTCAGAATGGGTATCTAATGCTTGTGCAACTTTCTTGACTCAAGTGGAGATCATATGCCGTTTCAATTAATGCTGACATGCTCATCCTTTCTAAGTAACACCAGTCAAAAATGTCTCAAAACTCTGCACAATAGAACATTTTAATGCTACCATTGATATTTATAACTAGAACACCATTGTTTTAATAAATAATTACATCATGAAAAAAAGAAAATGTATATGATAATGAAAATTTCTACTTCAGTTTTCAATTTGTTATGAGACACCATAATACCTCCTTTCCTTCTTTCCATGGTTGCATTGTTGTTTATTAGCTTTATTAAATATTTAGCATGTTGATTTAAGGAAGAAATAGAATTTTCATCCTTTGTTTTAAAATCAAGGAAGTTGATTTTGAATCTCTTGCTTTGAATTGATGGCCAATTATCATCAGTTCTACTTGGTCTCTTTATGTGAAGGGCATACAGTTTTGTTTTTATACTTTATTTCTTTGTTATCTTATTTCCATTTGTGACTTAGCAGAGGATGATGTATTAATGTTTACTGCATCACATTATCTCTCTTAACTTATCAGCATTAGCCAGGGATCCATTTTCTTTTCCATCA
>CABHPP010100587.1:0-22683 GCA_902168425.1 Peromyscus attwateri
TGAGAAGAAAAGGCATGTTAGTTAAGCTGTCACAGAGGTCAGACACATGGTGGAGAAGCAGTCACATGGTGGGAAGAGAGGCTTTAGAAAAAGTATAAGGAAGCCCAAAGGGCTTAAGGAAGGCATACTTTGAAAAGAGATACAACGGGAAAAAAAAATGGGAAAGATTACGATTTTTTCAAAGCAGGCCCATTTAGGAGCTACATACAAGATATTGGTGCAGCAGCACTCCTTTGGCACAGTAAACTAGTCAACCAAGGGTTGAGATTCCGGGAAGGAAGTGTTTGGTGTCTCATTAAAGGAGGGCTTATTCTGCCTGTTTCTTTAGCATGGCTTAAGCTGAGCCCATCTTCCCTGGGGTGGTCTCTGGGCCAGATGACTGAACCCACTCTACTGTAATGTTAGATCTTTACCTAAGCCTAAGATTTTATTTTTTTAACCAGAGGTAATTTTTGCTCTAACATTGGCTTCAGTTTACAACTTTATATCTTTTCTATATTGCAATGAAAATATACAAGGAAATCTGTGAACTTTAGTCAACTCGGTCTAAACAATGCCAGGGATAGTCACTGCTGTATACTGTAAATGTGTTAGTGTCCTTCAGTTAAAATCTGTTAAGATGATATTTAGTGACGTTGGTTACATACGATAATCTCCAAGTATCACTCCAGATCAATTAAAGTAGGATCTTTGGGGCTAGGGACCTAAGAGTCAGCATTTTATAAATGTTCCTTGAGTGTCAGTGATGTGTGATCAGGCTTGAGATCCACCAGTTTAATGTCTTCTCTGATATAGAAAATAGGTTGCTAAAGGTGACAAAGAGACCCTTTCAGAATGTGCCATCTTCCTCCTTTCTTAATTGCTTTACATAACTCCCTTCTTTCATTCTGGTTATTAAAAAATATTGTTTTATGCTCCCTCCAGGATTCTGTATACATACATAAGATCTTCTCTTGAATGCTCTTCTTTTGGTTCCCAGTGTAGTTTAACACTTGTGTGTCTTGAAAACAATAGGTATGACATCATATTTTGGGGGGAATTTTCTTTTTGTCTATTAGAGGTATGTTATTTTATGTGCTAACAAATAATAGGCAGCAAAAATTCCTAAAGTATAAATGTTTATATGTTAGTTTCTCTTAGTTTCCTCAATTTCTAATTCAGTTTCCCAGAAACAATAATATATAATTCAAGATGTATACTATACATATACAATACATTTTTCCACACATGGCATTATAAGATACTCATTTACCCCCTCTGTGATTTTCCCACTTAAAATATAGTTTATAATTTCCTGTTTCAACATACAGCACATTATTATTTTTTGAATATCAGTATTATGCTGTAATAATATGCTGTAATTTATCTAAATACACTATAACACATAACATTTAATTAATTTCCTATCCTTGTTATTACAAAAGTATTTTAGTGTATGTAATATTACAAGGTAAAGAACATATAATTCTTAGTAATAACTTCAGTGTGGAAGTGGAATAGCATCTTATGTACTTAGAATAGATAGAATTAGCCACATTGCTCTCAAAGGCATCATTCTATCCTTTTACTTTGAGTAACCTTAGTAATTGCAGAACTTACCATTTTGGACTACCAGCATTTTATTCTATTTAGAAACAATTATTTCAGAATTTAATGTGATATGTAATGTACTCCAAGTCTTAAAATAGACTTACTGAAATCTGTTTCTATATATGTTTATCTATAATGTCCTTAACTTTCAAAGAAAAATACCAACTGAAGGATAAGGTAAGTGGAGCAGCTGCTAGGAAGATCCATATTTTGAAGTTGCAGGGAGAGAAATTTAATATTGCCATGCATTATTGGGATGGTACATGTAAGTGGGATTTTTTCCCTAGATTATTGAAGTTATTAAGGAACAAACTGCAAAGCTAAGTGATAAGAGAAGACTTTGTTCAATTTGAACACTGAGTGTACTCAGTTTGAATACAAATACATGGTTTAATATGGTGCTGGATGACAAAAGCATATGAGGAAATACAGTAATAGACAAGCAATGATTTTATAGTGTGTCGAGAGTGCCATGCCACCTGTTGTGGTTGCAATCAATGTTTTGGTAAAATCAGAAAGTTGTTTTAAAAGGTAAATCTATGATGGAAATAATGCAGCAGGAATGTAAAACTTTTCATCTACGTTGAGCATTCAGGGCCAAGCCAAAAGAAAGGAAATGAAAGAGCCAGTTAGAGGTGGAGTTGGCAGAACCAAATGAGTGACATACAGGGCAGAGGTGAAGGAGATAAAGGAAAATAGATGAGATCCAGTTTCTGCTCTGTGCAACTTCAGAGATGTTAGTATTGTTCCAGACTTATTCCTCCATTGGATTGTAAATTCCCCAAGACAAAAAAAATCTTTCATTTTTACTTCACATCCATAAACATGTGACTATCATACATAACTTAGATGAATAAATAACTTAGATGATTTTAAAGACAGATCATATCTTAAAAGGTTTTTTTTATTTCAAAAATTTTCTACAGTATACTTATATTTTAAATTGAAAATCAATTTTTTTCATGAAGTATATTCTGATGAAGGTTTTCCCTCCTCTAACTTTTCCAGACCCTCTCATCCCCACCCAAATCCATACCCGTTTTTTCTCTTTCCTTAGAATACAACAGGCATCGAAAAATGATGATGATGATGATAATAATAATAAAAGAAAATAAGATAAAGTAAAAATAAACCCGAATATAACAAAACAAATAAAAAGAAAAAAAGAACCAAAGAAAAGAACACAAAACAAATACAGATGCTGAGACACATTGACAGATATAGCAACACACATTCACACAGAGAGAAAGCCCATAAAACAGAATAGGAAACCATAATATAGCAGCAAAATATCTGTAAGGTAAAGATAAATAGTACCTAGGCAAAGTATTGTGAGACATAAACCTCCAAGAATAGCACTGAGCTCATTGTCTTTCTTCTTTTTGGCTGTTTACTGCTGGGTATGGAGCCGAGTGAGGAGTGAGACTCCATTGGAGAGCACTGGTCACCATGTGGTCCTCCCCACCACTGACCCTTTACTATCTTGGCTTCAGTCTTAGGTTCTCCCTTTGGTTGGCAACTTTTCTTTCTCTCAGCATATGATTCCTGTAGAAATTACCACTTTTAAAGAGTCCATCATTTCAATAGTCAGATTAGAATATCTTCATTTCTGCCAAGCTCATTACAGTATAAATTTTATTTTAATAGCTGTGTATTAAGTTCTCCATGTAATGCTTAGAGTCTCACAGCAACAATGTATTCAGAATCCATGAGTACCTACCATCTCATTTCATGGTGTTGGATCCCTTTCATGAGAATCTAGGACATAAATTCTGATTTGTTAGAAGTGATGCTAGTGATGTTCTATATTTAAAAGGTTTATCTGCTTTCAGTTGCATTTGTTGAACCTAATCTGTTTAATTACTTCTAGTTAATGGAATTATAGCTAGATTTTTAAAATTATGTTCATTATATTTTCATCTACATCTGTATGTAAAGATCTGACAAAGGGAATTAATAGTTTTAGTAATTTTAAAGTATGTACATTGTAGTTTTATCTTACAAGGATTTATTGTGAATTTATGGCAAAAATTAATACAAAGATTGGTCAAAATAAAAAAACACATCTTAAAAAATACAAAAAACAACATACCTATACATTATCATATTAATATGTAAGGTTTATTTATACATTTTCATAAATCTCAAACTTAAGTACTTATACTTTATTGTATATAATATATGATATAATGTATAAAATAGATAAAAGATATGACAAATACTAAATTATCATTCTTCACACCAGTTCACTTTGCTGTATACATTTTCTATAATATGTGTTTGTATCTGAGTGTTATTTTAGCATTTTCCTGTAATACCTTCAGTAGATCTATGAACAGGTACAAAAGGTTTATGGAATTCTTTTAGCAATAGTTGCTCATAATGTTAATATTTTGCACCTTATTATGTAGAATTTGGTTTTATGATAGATATTATTTCATAGTTAAGCAATTTCTCATTAGTCAATTTCAAAAGCACTTACAATTTGTATTTCTATACAGTGGCTACACTTAGAAATTGTTTAATCATGTATGTTGAGAGTTCTAAATAGAAAATTACCTTTCAGGTCTTGTAGTTTAAAGAGTAATAATTGTGAAAGTATTTTTTTTTTTACAGTTTAATACAAGTACTTTCAAAGTGTCAACATTTTTGAGAAAGAAAATTATCCTTAAACTGTATACTAGTTCATTATCTTTTATTTTCTTTGGCCTTAAAAAGAACTATATTAAGAAGAAAGATCATCTTCTATAGTGGATTTAAATGCCTGGCATTGTATGTAGCTGTTTGTGAATCCAAAACTATTCTACCCTCCCAATTTTCATTTTTATATTTATGATTACTGTTCCTATCTGTATACTTTTACTACATGTGTGTATTTGTGGCAAACACTTTTAAATTATTAAATGAACCCTGTGAAAGGATACCATGGAAAATATACTTCAATTTAAGGCATACACACGTAAGAATACCAAGTTTCTCTGAATTAAGATGAAGATTATAAGGTACCATGATCACAGAGCCCAGGAGATTCCAATGCTTTTATTTAGCAAAGAAAATCTTTCAAAGTTTACTGTAAGAAAGACTCCATCATAAAAAGTCAACTAAAATTAGAACGTCGATACTGAAGCAAGGATTTAAGTTCAGGTTCAGATCCACTGATACACCTAAACCCTTATGCTATGCATGATGTAAATGGGCAACGTAGAATTGAAGGGGCTTCTTCAAATTTACTTGGCTTAATTATGTCAGACCCAGTATGCTAATCTATAACATTTTGCTTTAGCATTATGTTTAAACACTTTTCATGATATACTACTGCATAAAAAGGACCCTAGAATGAGGAAAATACATGTAATAATAAAGTCAATAAGTTGAAACTAGAATGTCAATGATGATTGGACAGATATTAAAATGAAGAAAATATTCTTAATACATATGAAAACTACTATTTGATTTGATTCAGTGGTAGCCTTGACAGAATTCAGAATTTCTTTTCTTTTTTTTTTGTCAAATAGTATACTTTTCAAGTTGTGCTGAAAATCCAGAGTTTTTAAAATGTTAACCCTTTCATTCTAGTACATATCTACCTCATAAGCTGGGTATTTTAAAGCATTTTATCTATTGATTAAAGCCAACCACTGGGAATAATGCCTAGCATATATATACTAAGTGATCAATGTGTATTTGGCAACTAATTTAAAAGGGGGGGTTTCCAGTTCAGAACTCTGTATAAATGTGATAAAGATATATTCTGAGTCTGAATAAATTCAATGACTCCCAGTGCAAATATATATTTTTTGTATTAGAGAGGCAGAAAGCTAGTTTAAACCGTCTGGCTATATGCTTAGGGCCCAAGAAACTCAAATAAGCCAGGATCCTAATTTAGTATTTCAAACCATAGTACCTTCTTTGCATCTCTTTATTCTTCTAAGCAGAAATACATGAAGGATGCCTATATCTTTAAAAAAGCAAACATTTGTTCAAAACATGTTCCTTCAGATGAATTACTTTAACCAAGCTCTAAATGCAGGCTGAAATATGGAGTGAAAATGTGACTGTGCAAGAGTGATTCTTCAAAGAATTTTCACTCTTGAATTATGAGCAGAAACCCTTAGCATAATTCTCCAGTGGACTTTGTGATGATATTTAACATGAATATGCTTCATTTCTTTGACAGCCTTTTTATATATGAGAAGAATACTCATTACATTTTCATTTACTGCTGAAAGTAGAGGAAGGTTCAGAGGGGAAGACTAATTAGAAAACTGGTTGCTACTAATCCATTGCACTAAGCATACTAAACAAAAGTTATGCTCTCTTAATACTTATTAACACATTTTTTTTTACTGATTGCAGAGAGTAAAGAGATGGGAACCACTTATTTTTAACTTTAAAATGAATTTTTTTATTATAAGACCCAGATAAGCCTTTGGCTGCATCAAGTTCTTCAACTTGACTTGTATGTACAACACTAGATGACAAGGATTCAAAGTTGTTAAAAAAAAAAACCCACAGAGACTGCATGGTATTAGATAAAAGCTGGCCAGTCAGATGGAACAGTGAATGGATGATTTCCAATGGTCATATAGTTAACAGATTACAACTCTCAAACCAACAATGTCATTTACTTTTTATCAAATCTGCTCGTGGCCTGAAGCTGTGGTTCAGTGTTATAAGGCCCTCAATTTTTTTTCTCAAGTATAACAAAAAGAAGGAAGGAAGAAAAAATCTTTCATTTTTTAAAAATTGTACTACACTTTATCTGGTAGATACTGAGGTGTTTGTATCTTAGTTATTAGGAATAATGATGCAAAAAAGTAGGAATATGTGTATATTTTCAAGGTATAAATTACAGTTCATTTGTATATATAAGAAAAGCACAGACAGACAAATAATAAATAAACTCACTTCAGTGTTGATTACTTGCTTTTTGTCAATTTGATAAAATACTGTGAGCAATAGCACCATATGAAATAAAGAGTTTATTTTGTTTTATAGTTCCAGAGGGGGCATCTATAATAGTGGTGGAAACACGAGCAGGCAGCCAGAGCAGGAAGTTGAATAATCACATCTTCAACCACACAGAAAACAGTTAACAAGAATTAAGAGAGGCTTTAAACCCTCAAAGCCTGATTTATGTGATATACTTCCTCCAACAAGACTGCACGTCCTAAAAGTTCCATAACCTCCCCAAACAGTGCCACCAACTGAATACCAAATGATATTGGGGTTGAGGGGCATTGTTCATTCAAACCACTACACATGTAGAACATTAAAATGTCAAGCTTATGGACACAGACTGAAAGGACAGTTATCAGAAGCCCATGTCCCCTGGTGTATTGCATGGTGACATCTGAGATAATACTGTGTATTTTAGACTTGCTAAAATGCATTTTAATATTCTCATCACAAAAGTGGTAACTTGATAAAATGATAGGCATGTCAATTAATGATGCTTATAAAAATCAAAGCATGGTATTATATTCAACAAATATGAACAATTGTTACTCATCAGTTAAACACAAAAACATATATTCAAAGCCACATGGTGGTACCTCACACCTTTAATCCCAGCACTAGGGAGGCACAGGCAGACTGATCTCTATAAGTGAGACGATAGCCTGGTCTACAGAACGAGTTCCAGGACAGCCAGAGCTGTTACACAGAGAAATCTTGTCTCACAAAACCAAATGTTATATAAAAACATTTCCTCAATGCAAAAACACTGCAAAATATTATAAGTACTTTATCTTGAACATTTACTTGCTCAATTGTTTGACTTTCTGCTCTACAACAATTCAACATATGTATAAACAGTGTTCTTGATTCTGAAAATATTTTCAATTACAAATGTGACACAGTTCTCTGATCATGCACTGAAGATGGTCAAGGCACTTTTCTTGAACACAGTAAAATCAAATTGCCATTTTGTTTTAGGAAAAATAGGACATATTCAGTTGTTCCAGATTTTACCTTGGATACTAAACTAGCTGTCCAAAAACCTTTGTTTTACTTTTCTTGTACTCAAGTTAATTATCTTGGTTACTGGAGTGTTATGTAAGACCAGTTCTTTATGTTACAGGTCTCTCTTTTTTTTTTTTTTTGAAATAGGGTTCCTTTTAGAACTCTGATTATTTTTTTTTCTAATTCATAGTTCAGTCCTAAGGAAGTATGGGCACTTCTGGTTTAATTCTCATTATCTGTGTAGTTTCAAATATATATGCAACTTTTTCTTTGTTTTCAAATAGTCATGCATTCCTGATGAGCCCTAAAGTCACCAGAGGTGGCTGGTGTCAATAGTGAGTCTGTGTATGGCTGTTTCTCTCCATAAAGTAGTTTTACCTGTTTTATGATCAATAACACTAAAGTGAAACCTGAAACTCATTATGTCTAAGAGGTGTCATCAAGAAAGGTTAGATTCTGGCATGCCAATTAAGGCAGCTAGAACACACCGCTGCTCTGGGTATTGGTGAGAAGCATGGTGTTCATGGATTTTTGAACTCTTGCAAAAGCATCAGGGGAAAGCACACCTGATTTTTGTGCTAGCACATCTATGTACATAAATCTTTGTATCATAGCTTCTGCTCACAGGCTATGCTCTTTAATTTTCTCATAAGTTGTTATAGCCATTATCATTCTTCTAGAACTTGGCAATAAAGCATTACTAGTTACCAGTGAACTAGATTTCTTCCTCTCAGCTTTATCTCTTGACTGATTATAAAAGTTATAAGAAAAGAAAGCTAGTAATGTTGCTAATTTACGATATGTACATATATATGTATACAAATACATACATACATACACAGACATACGTACATATGTATGTACTAAAGCACTGTACTCAAATATTTAAGCATTTATCAGAGTATCCTTTATCACTCTCAGGAATCTTTCCAGTTGTGCTTTTAAAACTTCTAATAGGATTTTCCTGCCTAAGCCCTGGAGATTTCTTCTATTGCCTTGTATTTACTAACATTTTCCTTTCTTTGAATGTTGGTGATCATTAGAATGTGAATGTGTGGCCTTTCAGAATGCTCTAAAATTATCCATAAATCAGAGACACATGTAAGATCTATGGCATCTACCAATCTTGAAGCCCCAAACTCCAGGTGAGGATTGTTTAAAAATAATTGCAGTTCTTTTATATTTATGGAAAATTCAGTTATCAATTGAGTAGTTCTAAAAAATATTTAATTTGTTACAGTCTCTAATCCTTGACAGTGTAATACATAATTAAATCACATGCTTTGTCATTTTCACAAAATAATATTAGATAAACTTAATTCTGTATTTCTTTATCTGCTCTATACTAAATGCTTATATCCACTCAAAAATTTTGTTGAAGCCCATGTGACATTTGAAGGTGAAGAGTCTTAGTTAGAGAGGGGTGTTCTCTGTATCTGTCTTTCTTTCTTCCTGATCTCTTGATCCTTTCCCCTTTCTCTTGTCTTCTGAGTACATAGGAAAAGGTGGCAAAACAGGAAGACAGCCTTCCCTAGAACCTGATCATTGTGACATCCTAATCTTTGTCTCACAGCCTCTAAAGCTGTGAAAATAATTTTCTTTTTTAATCTACATAGTTGATGATATTTATCATAAAAATGTGAGATATGTAAGACATGCTTATCATTTCTGCCCATTCCATCCCAAGGAGTATATTCCATACATAAAGTATACTCCCCAGCTCCAAACATAGGCCAGAAGACATATCACTCCCTTCTTGCTTTGTAAAAACAGAAAAAAAAGAACTAGGAAATGTTCAAGAGAGAACTGCTGGGCACTATGGGGCAATCTGGATCTGAATCACTAGAAGCAGAACTGACTTCAGCTTATTCAGGCTGCATAGGGACGTGAAGAGGTTCACACAACATCTAACCATCTGAATAAGCAATGAAGGAGACTTTGATGCAGTGCTGGGAAACTGTAATCACCAGGGATAATTCCATCATAATTGGATTGCTGAAGAGAATAGAATCCAGCAGTTCTTCTATCATTTCAGGTGTTACTCCATCATTTTTATGAATTAATTACTTTAATTCCCTGATTCTACTATAACTTCTACTCCCTTATGTTATAAAACTTTTATTCTAACTTCCCAAGAAAAGCTGTCTGCAGGGTTGAGGACTTAGGTCAGTGGTAGGGAACTTACCTAGCAAGAGCAAGGCTCTAGGTTTGGCTTTTAGCTCTAGCAAAATAAATAAATAAATAAATAAATAAATAAATAAATAAATAAATAAATAAATAAATAAAAAAAAACAAAAGCAAAAATCAAACAAACAAAAGCACGAATTACTATTATGCATCATGAATGGGGCCCCTGAGTTACCCACTCTTCTCATTACTATAAATTGCTTTTCAGAATTTGTTGTTCGTTTTTCAAAAATAACCATTGTGGACAGAAATACAGATTGTGCTGACTGCCTAGTCCTGAGCTATGAAATAATGGCTGTTAATGTACAGTTAAAAAGAATGAAGTTTCACAAATAATATGTGGTATATTGCTATCAAAAGAAATAAGAATAAAAAGGTTTGTTAACATTTAATATATACCCACTGTCTGCCATGATCTGACTGAATCAGTTTTTAACCTTAGCTGCCCATTACTATCTCTTTAACAGAGTAAATAGATACCTTTTACCAAATCATAGCACAAACCAATTAAACTGGGACCTGTAGGATGGAGGTAATACTAATTTCATATGTGTATAGCTTTTTAATTTTATAAAATTATTTTTATTATTTTTAATTACATGTATGTTTTGTCTGTGAATATGTGCATATGAGTACAGGTACATACAGACGGCAGCATTGTCAGATGCCCCTGGAGCTGGAGTTTCAGGGAGTTGAGAGCCGCCTGATGTGGGTGCTGGGAATTGTACTCTGGTCCTCTGGAAGAGCAGTACATGTACTTAACCATTGAGCCATCTCTCCAGCCTTATATTTGTGTTTTGAGACATGATTTCTCGAAGCCTAAGCAAGTTCTCAATCTTGTTTTCTCGGTAAGGATGACCTTGAACTCCTTATTTTGCTACCTCTGCCTCCTAAGTGCTGTAATTACGGGGTATACATCACACTCAATTTATGAAATATCAGGCAAAGAACCCAGAGCATCCTTTATGCCAGGCAGCATTTACCTAACTGATCTCTATCCCCAACCCCTCATATATATTTAAAAGCTCTTCAGAGATGTCCCTGCTAGCTTATGAATATAATCCTGGTTCTCAGGAAGCTAAAGCTAGAATATCACAAGTTTGAGGACAGCTTGAGCTGCACAGGAAGACTTTGTCTCAAAGAACCAAAACTTAAATAAAAACACAAATACAGTTGTAAAACCCTTTAAGTTGCTATTAAGATGAAGCCAGGCCTGAAAATTGACCCCACAAATAGATATGAAATAATATTGACAGTACCAGAGGAAAAGGTCTGAGTGTTATAAGAGCTTGGCAGGTTCTCTAGAGTGACAGAAACTTGTGAAACAGCATGAGAATTGCAGTTGTCTAATGATAGCCAGAGATAACATCACATACAAATTTTAAATACAGTTTACACATGGCTCTGTGTTCTCTGGTCCATGGCTGGAGCATCTCTCTGTTGTTGAGAAAACCATTTAAACTCCCCTGCTCAACCTCTCCATTCAATCACTGATATGTCAGGTTCTGTGACCTTTAATTCTATGCCACCTGTCTACACTGACCTTGGATGTAACAGCCATTCCCGAAGCTATGACCCGATTCCAGGAAGACAGGATTCCTGACAAGAGAAGGGAAAAAGAGGATTTAAGGAGCCTCAGATGGAATGACAGCTAGTCAGCTCTGAATCATCATTACTTTCCATTCTGCAAAGCCCGTTTTAATGTGAAAATACTGACAGTTGCATCACATAGTGATCTACAGGATACAAACTCCCTGCACATCTTCTTATCCCATCTTCCTGGCAGTTCTTCATATTGTAAACCTTTCTTTGAGAAAGAATTTCATGTGTCTCAGACTGGCTTGAAAATTATAGTATGGCTGAGGATGATCTTGAAGTTTTGAGCCTCTTGCCTCTGCCTCCCAAGTGCTGGAACTATAGGAATGAGTATCACACCCAGTTTTATCTTATGCTTGGAATTGAACCCAGGGCTTCATGCATGCTGGGCAAGCAAGCTACCAGTGGAGAGATAGCTCCATCTCTTTCAAATTAGGAGGAAATTGAGGTGCCATCGACTGTAAGGGTTGACAGTAAATGCTAGAGTCAGATGTGTGATTTCCTAACTCTGTCCTAGAGTCTTTTATCAGGTCATCTCCACCTGCCTTAATTCTTTCCCATATTCTAATCTCTGATTCTCACAAAAACTATTAAAGCAGAAAAATAAGAGTGTATGAAAATTCAAGCTCATTTAGATTAGTTTTTAAATTACTTTGAATGACTTGTACTACAGTTTGAAAATGTTGTTTATAATTTTAATTAATCTAGTAGCTGTTGTCTGTTAATTTATGTGAGTGATTTCTCCCTTTCTCTCAAATTTTCTATATTATTTGATAAGTAATACATTGATGAGAAAAAATAACCTCTCTCTTTTTAGTGTGGAGTAGATGCTGACATTGGTATATCTGTACCAGCAATGAATGTTGATCTCAAAATTCAAATTGTAGAAGAAATAGACTCAGTTTCTTACCTTGTTTGGTGCTATACACCATATCAGCACTAACCCAAAGAAATGTAACGTGAATTTATATGCCATTTAAAATTTCCTAGCAGACACTTTAAAAGTGAACAAAAATGTATGACACTTATTTAGCATAATCTATGAAATACCGAGATTTAATCTACATATGTATGCATTCGATATAGAAAGGTTGAGGCGTTTTATACTCTAACTCTTTAAATATGATATTGTGCACTGACAGGATTTAGCTGTCACATATTTTCAAATCTATGTGTCTGCATATGATGGGTGTGTCTGTACACTCCTTCATCTGTGTGAATGTAGATACCTGCTTGTGAAGGGCAGCAGGCAATCTTAGGTGTTGTTCCTCATGTCCACCTTGTGAGAAACAGTTTCTTATTGTTCACTTATGCATACTCCAGGCTAGCTGGCTAGTGAGCTTCAGTGGATTCTCATGTCTCATTTCCATGTCACTGTAGGTAGGAGCCCTGAGATTACAGACATACATTACCATGTCCAGCTTGATATTGGTTCCATGCATCCAAATTCTTGTCCTCATGCTTGTTCAGTAAATGTTTTACTGCTGAACCATCTCCTCATTCCCCAGATGCCACGTTTTTGTGAGCGAAAATGAACTGCTGTCCTACCAAAATAATTAATTTATATGCAGTTGATGCATGTCCTTTGTCTCTAAGTTAAACAAAATTAAGGGTTAGCTCCATGGCAGAACACTTGCCCAGCGTGTGCAAGACTCTGAGTCCAGAACTGAAAAAAGAAGGAAAGATGATGTTCTTAATCATTCTTGTCATATGTGACTAATAACTTTCTTATTGAGTATGGATACATAGTCTATGAAAAATGTGTCTGTTTTCTGAATTCTGCAGTTGTATCAGGGATGCTTTGACTTTTTTATCAAAGCAAAGAAAAGACACTGGTCCTTTTTTGTGTTTTCATTCATTGTTGAAATGCTCTTCCCATAGAGTGAGGTGAGGAAGCCTAGAATCAGGTATGTTAGTTGGGAAAGACTAAGCACATGACTTTTTCCAGATAATGGCCTCCCTGGATACAGAACTGCCACTGGTGCTGACAGACTTGTGCTTCCTGCTCTTGGAAAAATTGCAGTGCTTTCAGAAACTCCTACCTTAAGAATAAGTCATGAAAATTCTATAATGAGTTCACTATTTTCTTCTTCCATCAGTATCTATGGAACTTTCGAGGACATTGAAAGCAGTCCACAGGACTCTTTACAACCAGCACCCATCACAGTGTACCACTGCTTCTGAAACCCACTGTGACTTCTAAGTATCTGCTTCATGAATGCTTGCTCCTTCCTTTAGGGTCACAGGCTTTTGTCCCAAGTTGCTTTGGCTCTAATTCATTTCTGTGATTTGTTGCTGGTTTGTACTGCATTTTACTGCACAGGGATTCTTAGAAATCCCCAGATAAGCCCTTGCATGCAGTGGCAATGAATCTCAGTAATTGCATTTTCCTGTATCTGAACTTAATTTATATATTAAGCCCCCTTTCTCTAGGTCCCACACAATTCATCTCATCCAACTTAGGGATAATATGCCCGTTTTCTCTGGGGTCTAGTCTTCAATTCTTTGAAAGGGCTGATATAAAGCCAATATTTGAAGATGAGTGTGGGTTACCTGATCTTATGAATGATTCATCCCACTGGCACTCTGTATTTGCATTTCCAAGCCTTAGATGTATATCTTTGTTTAGACCAAAATATATGGATCTCATTCTCATGTGTAGTCATCCAGGATTCTCTGAAAACCAACTGAGTAAAGTTTTTACTCTAGGCATGTGGGATATTTTGTCACTATACCCTATGCCCACGGGTGCCGGATGGCCAGTTTATGCCTGTCTGTGTAGGTACACAATGCATATACCTACCCTGGGCCTGTTCTCATATACATCATTACCCATTGAAGTCTCGATATGTTCCCCGGATTCGCCAGGAAAGGACATCCATTTGCTTCTGCAATTGCATTTCCCCAAACTCATCTGTTCTTGTTGTCAGTGGTGCTGTGGCGTTAGTGGAGGCTATGTTGCTTCTTTCACCATTCCTTTCTCTCAGAAACATACATTTGTCTGACATTCTTGTTTATTGACTGGACCTTCTCCACTGATCCTTGAAGACTGTCTTTAGACTCAGAGCTGGACAAGTGCCTCACTTTGTATTATTATTATTATTTTTTCTTAGTTTAAGAATTTTTTTATTCATTTTACATACCAACCACAGATCCCCTTTTCATCCCTCTTTCAACTCTCCCCCCATCCCACCTCCCATCCTCTCCCCTAAAAGGGTAAGGGCTCCGATGGGGAGTCAGCAAAGCCTGGTACATTCAGTTGAGGCAAGACCAAGACCCCGCCCCCTGCATTAAGGGTGAACAAGGCATCCCATCATAGGTAATAGGCTCCAGAAAGCCAGCTCATGCACCAGGGATAGATTCTGAGTGGTTAATACCCTAATTGTCATCATAGAGCCTTCATTCAGTAACTGATGGAAGCAGATGCAGAGATCCACAGTCAAGCACCAGGCAGAGCTCTGGGAGTCCAGGCGAAGAGAGGGAAGGATTATATATATATATATTGGCAAGGGGGATCAAGATCATGATGGAGAAATCTTCAGAGACAACTGAATCAAGCTCTTAGGAACTCACAAAGTTTAGACTGGCAGCTGTAGAACCTGCATGGGACTGAAGTAGGCCCTCTGCATATGGGAGATAGTTGTGTTTCAGGGGCCCCTGGCAGTGGGATCAGGATGACTTTGTATTATATAGACAGTGTTCCAAGTGAAGCTTTTAGACTTTAAAATAGTAAGTTCAAGATTCTCACTATTCCTGTGTGGCTGGAAACATGGAACACCTACCTTGCCCTCTTCTTAAAGGAAGTGTGGCATAATTTAAGCACAGCAAAATGAGATTTGAAAGAAAATAGTGGTAAATATTTTAAAACAAATATCTAGCCATACAGAAACTGAGGGCTAGTTTAGTCGCAAGAACAAGAAGTATTCAATCAAAAGCAAAGCTTGTACACAGTTTACAATCAAAAGCATGACTGGAACTTGGCATAGTGGTGTGTTCTGGTTCATTCACTTGTGAAGATGAAGTGGGGATATCACTTACGCCTATGGAGTCAGCAGGAGAGTATATAATATGCTGAAAGCGGTTCACATATCAAAAAACAGAGGGCTTGAGAGATGACTCAGTCATCAATGTGCTTGCCACACAAGCATTAGCACCTGAGTATGTTCTTAACACCCTTGGTAGACAAAGAAGTAGGCAGATGTGATAGGGTGCACATCTGCTCTGGTAATCCTTCTTATATGGAAGCAAAGACAGGAGGATCCCCAGGCTGTGATAAGTAGCCAGTGTAGGCAAATCAGTAAGTTTTAGGTTCAACAAGACATACAAAAAATAAGGTAGAGGTGGAGGGAGCATGAAGAGGACACCTGATATTGACCTCTAGCTGCCATACACATGTGCACATGCAGCATTATCCACACACCTGGGCAATGACACACAGAACCTAGTGT
The DNA here is from genome assembly GCA_902168425.1 of Peromyscus attwateri. Taxonomy (NCBI): domain Eukaryota; kingdom Metazoa; phylum Chordata; class Mammalia; order Rodentia; family Cricetidae; genus Peromyscus; species Peromyscus attwateri. Next base: position 15,786 of record CABHPP010100587.1, read on the forward strand.
AGACACACGTAGAGATGTACACACCACACAACACACTCATTTCTGATTTTCATATGCATAGCTTGAATATGTTGCCAAGCTTTATTTCTTGTGAAAATGTTATAAAATACCTCACTCTCATAAAAATAATTTACATATGAAAGGAAGAAGAATTGAAAGAGGGAATATAAGAAAAACTGAATTCCATACACAGCAAGACAAATTATTACAACAACTCAAACTGTCAGCTGCAGCGCAATAGGAGGCACAGCTTAGCATTGCTACCAGAAGTCCAAAGAGTACGTCACTGAGGTAAAGCCAGATTCTTGGCCTTTCTGGAGAAAATAATTTCAGGACACATCCTGTGAAGCAGATTTACATGCAGTTTATTAAAAATAGAAAGGAATTCATGAGAAGAACAAGACACATCCAAATACATGGGTTTGCCTTCTCAACCAAGAATCTTATTTAAGTGGCTTAACTGTAGCCATATATATCATTTCAGCTCCGAAGTTGGATCCCATAAGATTTCTAATAAATGGTTTTTTTGTTGATGTTCGCTTGTTTGTGTTTGCCTCTACCCCTGTTTTCAATGAATGACATTCTAAGGTGACTTTGGGGATGCCTTTGAAGGGATTATAATGTGATAAACTAAAACCATAGCTACAAGGAATTTAAAAATATATCTTTTGCTATAAATAGGATTCCTAGAAAATTGCACGTTTACAGCTGTGAAAGAAGAAAGGCCATATATATAAATATATGCTTAGGCCATAAGTGTGATTCATTGATATTGTAGCATTCTCTCTATAAAAAGAATATTATCTTTTAGTAGCCAGCCTTCACTGAAAATGTAAGTTGAGTGGAATAGTTCTCAGGTGGTGAGGGCCTTCAATCAGATTCCAGGGTAAAGGGTTCTTTTCTCTACACATGTTACAGAAGTTACTTTATCTTCCTATCCTGCTACAAGGACGTTTACATTGCTTCCAGCAATAGTCAGAAACATGCGTAGAAATTTTTAAGTAATAATGACAATATTAAGATCCTAAATTTACTTTAGTATGCCTAGTAATTATATATCAGCATATGGAATGCAGTTGTTCCTTTTGAAATTATGGGGGGAGGTTAGAGTGTAGCTGTTGCTTTATGCACCAAATCACATCTAATCAATGGTGACATTCCAAAAATACATACTAGGGAAACCCTAGTTTGCCTGTACTTCCCGACCTGGATGAATTATTTGGTGATGGTTTTGATGCAGTTGAGTTAGAGGCAGTATGAATGCGAACAGGTACATACAACACCCAAATGCCTGCACTTCCAAAGAAATCACTCTCTGGAGTGTTACTCTGATTTTTGCATTGAAATTCTGTACATTACAAATGGATTACACATATATTAAAAATGACAGGACAAATTTGTAACATTTTGTACTTCTTTTGCAAATTTAAGGTAATATTTTAAAGCTGCTATTCTTGGATATTACGATGATGTAGTAACATGAATTTTTGCATAAAATATAAACTTCACAATTTATGATTATTTTCAGTATTTATTCTTAGAGCTTTACTAAAAATGGTTACATAGACATGACATGAAGAAACTCCTGTTTTTGGATGATATGTGAAGCAAGAAGAAACCCAAATATCTGTATTTGACCAATACCACATTAGTCTGCAACTCTGATAATTTTCTTCAACATTGGATCATATTGAGACAAACTGTGAAGATTTATTTATTTATTTTATATGCTTTTTATTGTTTTGAGATGGGGTTTCTTTGTGTAGCCTTGGCTGTCCTGGAAGTAGTTCTGTAGACCAGTCTGGCCTCCAAATCTCAGGGATCCACCTGCCTCTGCCTTCAGCACTGGGATTAAAGTTTTGCACCACCATCACCTGGCTGAAGTTTGATTTTTAAAATAATTAGAGTACTATGTTTTCTTCAAAGTAAATGTGAAATAATTTGTTTCTCTAGTAATATCTTGAAGTTTCAAATCTGTGAAGCTAATTAGAGTAGCTAATTACTCATTTTGATTATATGAGACAAGATAAGCTCCGCTTGACACATATGTGGGAGGACTTTTAACATTTAGAAGTTTACTGAAAGGCGGTTTCCAGGTTCTGGCTATTACAAATAATGCTGCCATGAACACAGCTGAGCAAGTGCCCTTGTGGTATGATTGAGCATTCCTTGGGGATATGCCCAAGAGTGGTATAGCTGGGTTTTGAGGGAGGTTGAGTCCCAGTTTTCTAGGAAAGCGCCATATTGATTTCCTAAGTGGCTATACAAGTTTGCATTCCCACCAGCAGTGGAGGAGAGTTCCCCTTGCTTCACATCCTCTCCAGCATAAGCTGTCTTCAGTGTTTTTGACCTTAGCCATTCTGACAGGTGTAATATCGTATCTCAGAGTCGTTTTGATTTGCATTTCCCTGATGACTAATTCCTTAAATGTCTTTCAGCCATTGGAGCTTTTTCTGTTGAGAATTCTGTTTAGCTCTTTAGCCCATTTTTTAATTGGACTGTTGGGTATTTTGATGTCTAATTTTTTGAGTTCTTTATATGTTCTGGATATCAGCCTTCTGTCAGATATGGGGTTGGTGAAGATCTTTTCCCATTCTGTAGGCTGTCGTTTTGTCTTGTTGACCATGTCCTTTGCCCTACAAAACCTTCTCAGTTTCAAGAGGTCCCATTTATTAATTGTTTCTCTCAGTGTCTGTGCTACTGGTGTCATATTTAGGAAGTGATCTCTGGTGCCAATGTGTTTAAAACTACTTACAACTTTCTCTTCTATCAAGTTCAGTGTAACTGGATTTATATTGAGGTCTTTGATCCAATTGGACTTAAGTTTTGTGCATGGTGACAGATATGGATCTATTTGTAGTCTTCTACATGTTGATATCCAGTTATGCCAGCACCATTTATTGAAGACACTTTCTTTTTTCCATTGTATAGTTTTGGCTTCTTTGTCAAAAATCATATGTTCATAGGTGTGTGGGTTAATGTCAGTGTCTTCAGTTCAGTTCCATTAGTCCACATGCCAGTTTTTATGCCAGTACCAAGCCGTTTTTATTACTGTAGCTCTGTAGTAGAGTTTGAAGTCAGGGATTGTGATGCCTCCAGAGGTTGTTTTATTGTACAAGATTCTTTTGGTTATCCTGGATGCCCTTCAACTGAATAATGAATAAATAAAATGTGGTACATATATGCAATGGAGTACTAGTCAGCAGAGAAAAAACAATGACATCATGAGGTTTGCAGGCAAATGGATGGAACTAGAAAAAATCATCCTGAGTGAGGTAACCCAGACTCAGAAAGACAAACATGGTATGTACTCACTCATAAGTGGATACTAGATATAAAGCAAAGGATAACCAGACTGCAACTCATAACTCCAGGGAGGCTACATAGTAAAGAGGACCCTAAATAAGACACAGCAATCACCCAACAACAGAGAAATGGATGAGATCTACATGAGCAAACTGGGGGTGAGGGGGGATAATGGAGGGCAAGGGTCAGGGGAAAGAGAGCTCAGGGGAGCGGAAGGTCCCAGCTGGGTCAGGAACAGAGTGGGAGAACAAGGAAAGACATACCATGATAAATGAAAACACCATGGGAATAGGAAGAAGCAGAGTGCTACAGAGGTCCCCAGGAATCCACAAAGATACCTCCACTAGAGACTACTGGCAATGGTCAAGAGAGTGCCTGAGCTGACCTACTCTGGTGATCGGATGACCCAACACCCTAACTGTCATGATAGAACTCTCATCCAGTGACTGATAGAAGCAGATGCAGAGATTCATGGCCAAGCCCCAGGTAGAGCTCCAGGAGTCCAATCAGCGAGAGAGAGGAGGGATTATATGAGCAAGAGATATTGAGACCATGATTGGAAAAAGCACAGGGACAAATAGCCAAACTAGTGGAAACACATGAGCTATGAACCAATAGCTGAGGAGCCCCCATGGAACTGGACCAGGCCCTCTAGATAAGTGAGACAGTTGATTAGGTTGAACTATTTAGGAGGCCCCCAGGCAGTGGAACCGGGATCTGTCCTTGGTGCATGAGTTGGCTTTTTGGAACCTGGGGCCTATGCTGAGACACTTTGCTCAGCCTTGGTGTATGGAGGAGGGGACTGGATCTGCCTCAACTAAATCTGCCAGGCTGGGCTGACTCCCCAAGGGAGACCTTGCCTTGGTGGAGGTGGGAATGGGGGGTGAATTGGGGGGTAAGGCTGGGGGGTGGGAGGAGGGAGGACAGGGGAATCTGTGGCTTATATGTAAAATTAAATTAATTATAAAATAAAAATATTTTTTAAAAAAGAAAAGTTTACTGAAAGGCAGTTAGCAATCAAGAGTTGTATTATATATATATATATATAGCTTATTTTTATCAAATTTACTTATTTTTCACTAACTTTTTTGTTTATCAACAAAATTGTGTATAAACATATATACACACATATACATTTTCAAGGTGTATAGCATATTTGGAAATATGTCTTTTTTCACATTGTTGGCTATGCTTATGGAATAGCTCAATAGAAGTAACTGACATATCTGTTACCTCACATGGAGTTTCTCTGCTAAGAACACAAAATAATGGTAATTCTGAACTATACAAATGTAGCTAGAGTTTTCCTGCCTGGCCCACAGTCAGGACAAATCTCTCTTACCTGTCAGTCCCACAGCCGCTCAGACCCAACCAAGTAAACACAGAGACTTATATTGCTTACAAACTGTATGGCTGTGGCAGGCTTCTTGCTAACTGTCCTTATATCTTAAATTAATCCATTTCTATAAATCTATACCTTGCCACATGGCTCGTGGCTTACCGGCATCTTTACATGCTGCTTGTCCTGGCGGTGGCTGGCAGGCAGTGGCTGGCAGTGACTCCTTCTGCCTTCCTGCTCTTTTTATTCTCTCTCTTAGTCCCGCCTATACTTCCTGCCTAGCCACTGGCCAATCAGTGTTTTATTAGCAACACATTTGCCATACAGAACATCCCACAGCATACAAATATTTTTACTAATTACAACCATTTAACTCTACTAAAGCTCTTGACCTTTTCCCCTCTAACTGAAATTTTCCAACTTTTGACATCTGCCTTACAGGACATCTGCTGGTAGCTCAATCTAAATGGTCTTTTGTTTTCTGATTGTAAGACATTAATATATTTGCAATTCACACTTAGATAAAGTCATGCTATTTGTCTTTCTGTGTCTTATCTATGAGACTCCTGAAGGTTCAAGTTACTTCCAATAACAGCATTTTTTTTTTTTAGTTTTAGGGTGAGTAATATTCTACTGTGTATGGGTATGGCACTAGCTCCACTCTTGTATTAATAGATACATAGCATATTTCCATATCTTGAGGATCATAAATGCACATGGGATTGCAGGTATCTTATAGACATACTGATTTTGTTTTGTATGTGCATATCCAGGTTTGACCTTACTTGATTGCATTGGTTCTATATGGTATTTTTTTGAGGAACATCTGTACTATTATCCACAATGGCTGTGCCCATCTACATTCTCATCAGCTGTGTGCAAGAGTTGCCTTTCCTTCAGGTTTTGATAATATCTAATCTAACACACATAACTTGTATCTTTCATAGTAATTTTGCCTATACTTTTGAATGTTAAGTATACATATATATATATAATGTATATGTACGTGTGTATGTGTGTGTGTGTGTGTGTGTATGTGTGTGTGTGTGTGTGTGTTTATGTACATTGTGGTCGTTTGTTTCTTCTTTTCAAAAATTGAAATTGAAATTGGTTTGAGTTTGGCTATCAAATAATTTGGGTTCCTCAATTACTCTAGTTATTAGCCTCTTATCATACATGTGGTATATAAACATTTTCTCTCAACTCACATGTTGTCTTTCATTTTGTTAGTTATTTCATTGGACTTGTGGCTCTCTCTTATGCTGTAATCTGATTTATGTAATTTTACTTTTGTTTTCTTTGCTTTCTAAGTCATAATTTTTTTGAAGGGCCCTTCCTTGGGCTAATACATAGATCTTTATTTGTGTGTTTTCATTTTAGAATAGTTTTACATTTTTATGTCATTCATTTATTATGTCATCTGTTTTAGATAAATTTTGTGTAAGATGGGAAATGTGGTTCTTATAATGACAGCAGTTATAATTATTAATTACTCAAAATGAGGTGGAAAAGTAGAAAAAATAGAAACATCAATCTTATTCCTACTTTCCAAGAAATGTCATTATTAACAAGTTGGCATATTTCACTAGGTCACTTTCTTTGAAATTTGTATTTTTCTTTATTACTTTATTGTTTGTTTAGTTATAAGCAGACCATAATCACAAGTGTTTTTACCTTATTTATCACTTAAATTCCTTGAGGATATTATTGGCTCACTCTTCACAGTTACATAACATCTTGTTATAACTCTGTAGTAAGATTCATTTAAGTATTCTAAAGTTAGACTATTTTTATTTGTCTAAATAACCCCATTGAAAGCATTTTCTTTGCATTGCCTTTGGCACTATCCACAGATTCACATTATTAGGTCAAAGGATAGTAATACTTCCTGAAGGTGCATAGAGATGTGCAAATATTTCATGATACGTGTGTCACAAAAATATTTTTACCAATTTATATTGCCCTATTAATAATTAGAATATTTAATTTGGCAAATAATACTGTATATGGATGAATATCTTTATTTTATGACTTACTCTGTGAAATAAAACTTCTGTTTGGACATATTAAAATTTGAAAACTATTTTAGTATGTTTAAAAAGTAATAGTGACTTCATGAACTAACATATGTAAAAATAAAAATTTTTAAGCCAGTAAAGCTGCTATTTGGGATTGAAGACATATTTTATATATGTTACATAGAAAAATTTTATATGTGTGTGTGTGTGTGTGTGTGTGTGTGTGTGTGTGTGT